>VMBQ01000142.1:406619-576725 GCA_007657795.1 Dreissena rostriformis
CTACTACTACTACTACTACTACTACTACTACTACTACTACTACTACTACTACTACTACTACTACTACTACTACTACTACTACTACTACTAATACTACTACTACTTCTACTGCTACTACTACTACTACTACTACTACAACTTCTACTACTACTACTACTACTACTACTACTACTACTACTACTACTTCTACTACAGCTACTACTTATACTTCTACTACTGCTACAACTACTACTGCTACTACTACTACTACTACGACACATTTGCCATAATGGGTATAGTATAACCCATGTGAAAGACGTCGGAAACTGTCGGACCTCGAGTCCAACAAATAATATTGTATGTAAAACTTTGGTTAAAAATGGACACAACACTTGGAATAATAATAAAACATAAGTTTAGTTTACTTTGATGGACTATTTTACTTAAAAATAAAAAGGATTTTACAATCCAGGATGACAAAATTAAAGCTCCCGCTAAGCAAATGTGTAGCGAGTAAAGTCGAGACATGCAGCGAATATTAATACGAAATAAACGCTAATCACTTTCTTACTGATATGGTGATCGGCATTTTAAAAAAGGTATACAACTGTAAAATATATATTTCGACAAGAACGTCGTCATCGATCCTCACATGATTGTAATCCCCTCTGAGAGTACTAGTGTTTTATAAAGCCGTTTAACATTACTTGCAATTTATACAAACAGCATAATGCTTTCTTCACTTTAGCAGAAAATTGTGAAATAAGCTTTCATAAAACGGGTTTACATACAGGTGTTATGTTATTGTATAAAGAATTGTTGAACATTGTGAAGTTCATAAAAATGCAAATAAACTCTATAACAGGTATTTGTTATTGTTTGGTTAAAGAAGAACGAGGTCCGGTAAACATTATGAGGTCCGGTAAATTTTAAAAGGCGTAATTCGGAGTAGTGCGTTTCCGTCCGTAAATCGGCTAAGCGTTAATGATATTGACATCATCTTCTTTGTGCATAAACGATTTAAAATGTAAAATTATAAAAAATATATTAGAAGCAAACATTTCCGTTAAATGTCAAAAGGCATACCGTAATTACTCGTACAATTGTATTTGAAGGCATTCACAAGATTTGATCAGACAGTTATCACAAGTATGTCATCACATGGCTATAATTTGGTACGCAGCTTTTTTACAGTTCTCCTTCCCCAAGAAATAAATAAACAACACAACAACAACAGCAAACAAACAACAACACAAAAAGCATTCTCAAAGACACCCATACACGAACACGCACAAGAGCAGTGATGGAAAGATCTGTTCTTGTCCTTGACATTGGCTCCATCTATTTTGGAAACATCCTAAACATATTTATTATATGGACCTGAAACCAAAAGTACAATCGGCATCTGAAATTAGCTTAGTTCATAACAAAATAAGTACACTACATGGGGCATCATACAGATGCTAAAATTTACCCCCAAAAAACCAAGCTTTTTGATCGACTCATTGCTTACGCAAAGCTATATAATTGTTTATTGTAAATACAAATTCAGTAGAATTGCATAGTATACATAATGTTTTTCATCACATATTAGAGGGCACGAAGAGGAATCAGTAATCGGACGATGATCGACATACACTGAAACAGACAGTCTTTAGACTTTTAGGAAAACGGCATGGCTGCTTTTGTGATTGGTTTGACTTGTAATTTGAAATACAAAAAAAACTACTGCATACGCGTTTGGTTTTATCATTGTCTTTTCCTCCTAGTATCGCATACATGTTATATCTACACATGATTAACACGAAGAAAATATGAGTATGAATTAAAAAAAAACAAACAAAAGGAGAATAAAAACATATGATTGCGCTAAGCTCATTTGCATTTATAAAAAAGGTGTACTTTACTGCATGTGTACTAAACTATGAAATTAACATAGTTACAAAATGACACATGGACTACTATGTTATTTTAATTGCTCTATTATAATTTAGACAGAATGTATTATGCATTGTTGTACCGTTTGTGAGTACTTCGTCCGCATCAACAGCTAGTCCGGACTAAAATGTTACCATTTATATAGGATTTTAAAATAACTTGCTTCAGATTACCACTATATATTAACGGAAGTCTCGCGCATCATCGTTAAGCATATTTTTAGTATCAAAATCCTTCGCATTCTGCATCGAGGGCTCAAAGTTAAATTTACAGCTTATTAAAAGCTCTTTTTAGTTAGTTAATGTGTACTTTTAAAGTATATGACACACAAGTTCATTTTTTGGAGACGGGATTGTTCGTGCACGTTGAACGTAATTGTCTCCTCCTCACATATATATTACAAGCTTAAAATATAAAAGTCAGATTTGGCACCAATTGGGAAATTGTATACATAACGCGTCAATTAAAACGTTTTTATTATTTTAAGAAAATATGTGTAAATCTGTAATCTATCGTTGTGTTCATTGTGCAATTGTGTCAGGGCTTCTTTTTATGTGATACGTAATCCTTGTATGGTTAAGATCGTTCTATACTTATCTTACTCGTCCAGTTATTATGAATGAGTATTCATAATCTTTTATTTAAGTTATAGTTGTTCTACTTCGGGAAAATACGGCGTTTTGTTTCACATCATCTGCAATATGTTCACCATAAGACGTTCATATAAAGTGAAACTTCAAAATCGTGTCATTTATTTATAAATTACGCTTGTGACGTATTAGTTAAGCTTAGTATTGTCTCGGCAGAACGCTTGCATCGTTTCTAATGAGACACATAAAGAGATGATCATCACTCAAGTTAGAAAAGAAACGTTAATAATTATTAATGAATGGTCATTATTCAATCCAATGGGCCCTTTATGGCAAAGACTATGACAAATGGGGGGGGGGAGAGACAGTCGTCATTGAATGAATGCTATCTGACAAGATGACATCGCAATACTGATACTTAGTGTTACTCCGTGATACTTACATCACACTTACTTTTATGATTTTTTCCCCGGAAAATAATCTGTCTTTATCAAATAGCTCTTCTTGCTTATCAAGTCAGATTAATGTCATATTGACCTTCCAGGGATATTTTCGTTGTTGACGCTACACACGATAAATGTACCTTCTTCCAGATTGTATAGGCATATTGTTTAGGTGTTAATGTGTAAACCAAAAACGCAAAATGACTGCATAGCGTAAGTTATTTTCCTGGCTCAAAGTACAAAACTGACATCTAAAATGAGCGTATCTCATTACAAAGAATAAGTACACCACGTGGTTAATTATACAGTCGAGTTGTCTCTCAACGTCAGGAACAGCATGAACATTAACACTAACTCTGATAAAGATGATTTTAAGCGGATCACGTAAAGTGCTTTTGCTTTCAAAATCAGGACATTTCGCTTCTCTATTGAAAAGTATACTTATCCTGAAATTCAAACCTGTGTCGTCTATGAGGTAATATAACACTAATAACGGCGAATGATGACGGAGGATAAAACAATTTGTTATGGCATGTCAAACTTACATGGTCACAAATGCTAAAATAAAAAAATAAATAAATTAAACGCGACTTAATGTAACCTACAAATACGTTGTTGGTGTCAATCACACTTTGATTGTTGTGTTCATTGTTTTATAATGTTGTAAATGGTAAAGTTGTCTATTATGTTGTTTGGTAACTGACAACAGAAAATATTAGATATCATAAGCATATACAAAACAACAGCAACCACCACCAATATGTACGAATATTGATTTGTGTACTTATTATGTTGGCACTTGTTCATGTATTGTATTGGTGTTTAAACTACAACAGCAATAAGGGCAACTCTGAAAAAGGCATTCTGAACTAAATATAATACATGATCAGTATGATTGCAACTCCTATGTTGTTTATCAACGTTTGTATTGTTTGATTTCGTTTTTGAATATATATATATATACAGTCATTCGATAACGTCTCTTAATATTTCAAGTGACAAACTATTGCTGTGCAATGCGCATTGTGTTAATTAATTTACATGTTTTAATTTGAATACAAAAGGTTTGATCTAATTTAACATAGTTCATACATTGAAACAAACGCAGTGTTTAACACATCGAATTACAAAAGAATAAATTGTTTACCCGAATGGATTACAATTGATTGTATCGCCTATGTATTCGGTGTTAGGAAATGTATCGATATTAAATGTTGATGATATTCTCGTTTTGTCGGAGTTTCAACAAATTGAGGCATTCCAGAACATTTGCGTTCCTGATTATATCATCGATTTAAGATCAGATAGACAACGATAGAGCGAACACTTTTCAGATTATAGCATCATCATAGACAGCTTTTCAACTGAACTGTGGTCTATGTTGTATATTATGTAAACCCCTTTTTAATATAGGACTGCATTTTTCGTTTAATGAAGGTGTACTACGATAGTGTCGATCTTTGACAAAACAATAGCGAGTATAATGTTAGAGAACATCAAACACAATTGACTATGTTTTAACTGTAGATCGCATTTGGTGGATCGGACTAAGAGATGAAGACGGAGTTTTGAAATGGTTCGACACCGATGAAATTGCAACCTTCACAGGTCTACATTTCGAATGATGTCGAATAATGTGAAAAGAATTACATTGTATTAGATGTAGAGAATGTCTGTAATATTGTTCAAAATGTAAACGCTTATACACCCGAGTGAACACATTTATTATAATATATCTACAGTTACAAGTTGAAGGGATGGCCGTTCAGACAGCGTATCACAAAAAAGACACTTACACAATGCATATTTTTCTTTATTATTGCATTAAATTAAATATAGCATGATTCATGACACTGTCCATACCAGTCTGTTTTACAAGTAAGATCTGAGATAGGAAACTCTTCAACCAAAATTTCTGACAAAGTTTGAATATTATTCAAAGAAGATCGATCTTATTTGAAAGTTTTAAAAGTATCGAAATAAAAGTCCGGTATTATTTTTCATCATGTTAACTCCGAACAATAGTTCAATTTTCTGGCATCCATATCGATTACGGACTAGAGCTTATTTCAAAAGCATCTCCGATATCATTGGAATCATTTGTTCTGAATACGGTACATATCGAGTTGTGACAAATTGAAAAGTGTTCTCGAGGTTCCTTTTAGCAAAAGAAATACAAGTGCCCCTCCCATTCCAGTCTACTGCCGTTATCTGCCCGGGAACAATTCTGAACTTGACCAGCATATACTGGAACACAATATTATGGAAAATTTGATGATGCAAGGGAAAGCATATAGCGTCTCGTATGATCATACTTTTACCATAGTAAAATGAACATTTCCCCAGGCGGCCTGGAAACTGTTTTGACGATAACCATATAATATAACACATGTTGCAAGTGTATTATTTTTTATAACTATTTGGCAATATATGTCGTCTCTAGAGTAATACCAAATGTAATGTTAAAAACGGACTCCCACGACGCACACATATTTTTCACCAATGCTGGGTCAAATGTTAAGAAATAACACGATACACATGCAACCCGATAAAGGCCTAAGCGATCCGGTAATGATTGAATCAGTGTACCATGACATCCGCGCTGTAAACAAATATTTGTCGACATAAACTTAAAACCGCTGGCATGTTTTAATTGAAAAGAAATTTGTCTTTCGATATTTAATGGTTTAATTACTAAATACATGGTGTTAACGTTGAAAAGCGACTCGAAATTCTTAGCTATCAGGTATACACCAATCGACTGTATGCTTAGATCATGTACAATATTCAATATTCGTTAATAACACTATATCGTATAAGTATACGAATGTGTTACAGCGCATTGTGCCAATGCTTCTTTTTTGATGTATTTTGAAGGAATGTTTGCTCTTTGTTTGAAATTGCATACATAAATGCACGTGTAAACTCCTACATTTTGCTTGCGAGTTTGGACATTTGCAAATGTGTTACATTCATGAAGTTATGACCCTTTTGAATTAAATTTCGATTTAAGACTTCCGTGCGCTACTTCTCCTACATTGCGCTTACGATTGTTGTAAAGGTTTTGCAATTGTGTCATTTCTTAAATAGTTATAACCCTTTTTGAAATTACGAACATCTATGCGAATCTCCGCCTACATTCCGCATTCGATTTAAATAACACTTATATCAAAATGCTATTGGTTATATTGCAACAGATTAGTAAGTGTTATTTTTAAGGAGTATTTGTTATACACTTGCGTATACACAAGTATGTGCGCAACTTCTATGTTTTGCTGGAATGTTCGTGATATTTGAACATTTAATAATTCCATACACTTAAACGTTAGTTGTCTTATATTTGTAACATTGTGCAATGTACCATGCAAATATGCATTTGCACATCCTCAATGTGATGTATTATTTTAAATAATTATTTTTAAAAAAAACATTACAGTAATATGCATTATACAATAATACCCGTTATAATAATTAACTATATAAATTGTATCTTAAATTTAATTTATGACATCTGTTTAAAATTTGTTTTTTCTTCAATAAACACAAATTAATTACTTAACCTCGTCTTTATGTAAATGCAGGTGGAATACATTATGCTTAATTATGTACACGTGTAGTTCATATTTCGCAACACAATAATCCTATACACTTGCTTTAACTTTTTCAAAGTATCTTTATAGATGACTTCACAGTGCTCATAGGTACATGGTATTTACCAGAACAAATAAGCACACACACGCACACACACACACACACACACACACACACACACACANACACACACACACACACACACACACACACACACACACACACACAAACACACACACATGCACGTCAAATATACTTTAACACAAAAAGGTAAAATAAAACACAAACGAATATTGGGACTTACACTTAACATGAGCTTCTTTATCAAGTGTAATGTTTTCAGCAAGTTTAGTGTTCTAAATTAGCGGGTCAGTCATGCTACATTTATTTTTTGAAAATGCTCAATGATGACTTAGTGTAACCGCAGGATCCTAAATACCAATTATAATAATCATAACACGTACATGTGTTACCACACTTAAGCCATGTTTTTTTTTTCTCGCTCGATGTTCGATAAAGTCGAAGCAGAATCCATGTTGTATTGTTAATATCTCCTTTTGCTCCAAACAGACTTCAATCCAGGCGATGGAGGGCCCCACAACACTGAGAACTGTGAAGCGGCTAAACCTAGTGATGATTATCGTTGGGGCGATATCACCTGCTCTCGCACCTTAGATGTGCTGTGTGAAACTAGATACTAGACTCAACCAAAACCAACAATGTTGTATTCTTTATAAGCTATATGATGTTCTGCATTTTGATCAGATTTGATAGGTTTATTGTATAACTTCCATACATTAACACTACCAAGAAAAGTTCTGTGTGTCCATCAGATACATGCGTTGAGCATAGCTATATACATATATATTTAAATACAAAATGTCAATTAGTGCATATTATTTAGCATTTATACTTTTTTATTTTAGAGGCCACGAGGAGGCATCAGTTATCGGATGATTAGCGACATGCACTGAAACAGACAGTCTTTACATTACATTTTATAAAATCGGCATGGCTGTTTTGGTATTTGGTTTGACTTGTAATTAAAAAAGAAAATATTGCATACGCATCTAGCTTGTGTGATTGTCTATTCTTGAACGTAATCGTCACATCCACAAATATATATTGCACGCCTATAATATAATAGTCACATTTGGCACTTGTTAGTAAAATGTGTACATAACGCGTCAAATAAAACATATGTATTATATTTGGAAAATCTTTGCAAATCTGTTATTTTTATCATGCTATCGTTGTGTTTATGGTAAAATTATATAATGGTTAATTTGTTACTGATAAGTGATCCGTGTAAACAAATACGAACAATAGGGTTAAAATCATTCTAAAGGTATCATAAGCATTTATATATACTGAATGCGTAACCATAATTTGTATTTAAGTTATAGTTGTTCTGGTAAAATAAGGTACTTTGTTTCGCATGTTCTGTAATATGTTCACTATAAGGAGGTAATGCTTGGGAGGCGTTTTAACATAGTTTCAGTCATTTATTAGTTACGCCTGTGGCGTATTAGTTATTCTTAGTATTGTCTCGGCAGAAAGCTTTTATCATTACTAATGAGACACNGACTATGGAAAGAGGGGGGGGGGCAGTCGCTATTGAATAAGTGCTATCTGACAAGATAACATCGCATTTATGATATCCGTGGACACATTTACTTTTCTCTATTTTTCCTCGGAAAAAAGGATGTCTCTCTAAAATAGCTCTTCTTGCTTATCAAGTCAGATGAATGTCATATTGACCTTTCAAGAATTATATTTCCGTGGGCGCTACCAAGGACTATTGTATTTTCTTCGAGATGTTCATGGCATATTGACCCTATCACAATATACATGCACGGGATCGCGGTTGTGTTCAATAATAGGTGTGTACGCCCTCAAGATATTTTCTTAATTAAGGTTTTCGACAAAACCTTTACCAAACTGTAAATACCATTTGCAATAAGAGTAACGCAAATATGACTTAACTTGATTTTTTAGTGATATCAAGTTGTATGACTTGGCAGTTAAGGTTAAGTATGCGGGCGTTTTATAATTTATAAAATAACATATGTATTTATGTTAATGACGTTATTATTACAACCTATATCAAGATGTATTGCATTTTGTTTGTCCACTAAGCTAGTACTAGTTTCTCTCTCTAAAATAGGAATACATGCTTAAGATACTCAATTTAACAAAGAAAATGTTGGACAATGTATACTATGAATACATCATGTTCAATTGTTGATACTGTAATGTTCATAATGCTATTTGTGTGTTCATTGTTTTATTCAAAAATCATGTTCATCTTGCTACTGATCAGCGATCCATTTTAACAAAGTACCAACATGACGATAAAGATCACTTCAAGCACAATTTGATATTCTAGCTCAATATCATGAGTATCAATTTTATTTTATTCACTTATTCATCATACGTTATTCCTTATTAGTAACATCAGTGACGTATTAATAACATTTAAACTACAAAGCAATGCATAACACCAAGATATACATGGATGCCTTTGTTTTAAACTGTACGTATGTTATTCTTAAATAAATTGCCCTTATTGGTGTATATGTGTTGTTGTTTTTTTCCAAAGAAAATTGAGTAAGTATGAATTTGCGACTTATACTTGCTTAATAAAAAACTGGTGAAGTAGCTTTACGTATCGTATATTTGAGCATGTCATGTTAACAAAGATCGAATGTTATATGCGGCCAGCGTAGCTCAAGCCTAGCATGCACAATCTGGTCCAGAGCCACTCTGTCCGCTTATGAGACCTCGATACATTAGATGACTATATAGTCAGGGTAGCTGCACTAGAGCACTGGTCGAACATATTGCATAAAACCCATAGTCGCATGTAGAGTAGCATATGACGTATACACTAATTTAATTTCATTTCGTGTTCTGCCATTGATTAAAATAAAACCAACAACAAGTGAGAACGTAAATATCTCATCCTCTCTTTTTTTACGAAAACTTCGAATAACGCATGCTGATATCTTCGCGTTGCAAATGCATTTTTTGTGTTGGTTAAATTCATGTTATTAAGTCATATCTTATCAAAATAAAATGTATGTGCTCGTTATTATATAGTTGTATATTATTTAACAATCAAAAAAATAGTGCCAATTCATTTCAACTATACGATTGTGAGTCAAAACATTCGCACTATGAAACATCATCTGTACAGCTCTATGATTTATAACACGTATTATTATTTTAAATAGTATAATTTGTATTTACATCTTCATCAGCAATATTATAATTAGCAATAGGGGTAGTAAAACTATAAGTTCGAGTAGAAGTATAGTATAGTAGTATGTGCAGTATCAGAAGTAGAAGCAGCATTTTTTTGTAGTGCTTTTAGTTGTTGTGTTTGTGTACGTCGTTATAGCCCATGATGTTTTTATAATACGTACGATGTGAATTGTAGTTGTAGTTCATGCTAATGATATTCGAATTATGCCTATACTTTTGTTTTTGTTTGTGTTTTTATTGATTGCTGTTTTTGGTGTTTTCTTTTGTGTTCATGCTGTCATGCTGTCATTCGTTTCGTGTTATGTGTCGTTTTGTGTCTGGAGTTCATGGTGTTGTTTTTCACAAAAATTGGTTAGCTGTAGCAAAGGTGGAATATCGAATATATTACTAAGTTGTTTTATTCATTATATGTACATAGACTAAATACAAACTAAAAATTAACCGTTTAACTACTAACGTTTTTCATTCTTAAACTTTACAGTATGTTTTTCAATGAAATGCTAAACACTGCTGATCAACATAACCTATAGCTATGCATCCCGCGTATGACATGAATTTGTTTTATCTTTTCTGCTACAGTTATTTAGTTTACCGTATCTGTCTGCCAAGAAGCTCAACTTCTTTTTCTTGTTTTCGGTCAGATCGTATGAGGTGCAAAGAACATATGTTAAGGAAACATAATGCGTTTGAAAATGATTGAATTGCAATGTATTTTACTTATCAGATGGTGCTTAAAATAATAAAATAACATATGGCTAATTAAGAACAGCACGAGTACGTATGTAAGTAGTATTAATGCATGTTTGCAAGGACCGATTCCACTCGAGTTCTTCTATTCGGATCATACACACATTTTACCCGATTTGTCGACTAAGTGTGTATGTGAGCATGCCTTGTATTTTAGAAAATATTTCTAATGAAAATTAGAGCAACACAAAATCAAAAACAACACTTTAACACAAACTCAACAGTTACAAAAATAAGCCATGTGTATATAGAACCCACATCTTTCTGCACTGACATATCATTGCAATTTAGGATACATACTTAACTAATTATTACCATTTGCTGATTTTAGGCGGTAAAACATAACGAGACGATTATAAATTGTGTGCAAGTTAGAGAATGACTTTTATACAAATTTAAGAATGGTGAATGTTTGATCGAGTGTGGCTTGTGTGGCATAAGTTGGACCAGTGTCTCTTTAATAAGATCCATCTGACAAAATGATTTCCGTGATACTTTTTACACATTCCATTTTCGTAGCTTTTACCGATATCGAATTTGCTTCTCTAAAAAATGCTCTTCTTGCTTATCAAGTAATATGTATGTCTTATTTACTAAAAATGAAGTGTCTTTGTTGGCATTGATTGTTTATGGCGACGCTTGGGCACCTTCTGTGAGTTGTTTCTAGTTGTCGATCAGTAAATATAAAAATAAATAATTGTGATACTCATTACCGAATGATCAATGTTTGATCAACTGGGCCATTAATGGCATATGTTGCCTGACAAGATGACATCGCATTAATGATATCCATCATACTTTAACAACACTTCTTTTACTTAGCTGTTGCCCGGAAATTAAGATGCCTCCCCTACACACACTCTTTTTTCTTATTAAGTCAGATTAATGTCATACTGCCGTTTTAAGTAGCGGCTTTTTGTCATAGATCATTTCCGTTGACGCAAAACTTGACTATTGAACCTTCTTTTCTTTCTTGGCGTATTGTCCCTCACTCAATATAAATTTACTGCATCACGGGATTACGTCGTGTAAGCATGTCAAATCATATTTGTTTACGTCATCAATTACTTTCTTAATGAAGGTTTTCGACAAATACCAAAATGTTATGATCACGTGCAATATGAGTAAAGCAGTTATGAATATAAGTGCATTTAAGTGATATCATGTTGCAGTGCAGTTTATACAATAATTCATTGTATAACAACTCATTATGTAACATATCAAGAAGGATTTTTAATAATTTATACAACATATTGCTTAATCAGCTTACTATGAAAACAATTAGAAGTTTGTTGACGATCGTTATATGAACTTTTTGAAAGTTTATTGCGATTTGTGACAATTATTGTTATGTGTTTTCCCTTAAAGGTATTTGCTGCAATATACTTGTACTCGACTAGAAAGTGTTAAGGTACAACTCAACAACGTCATTTCCTGGACGAAAGTACACAATTGTCATCTAAAATGAGCTTAGTTCACACAAAAATGACATAAACGCACACCACGTGGGGCATCATACGGTTGAGTTGTCTATCAACGTCTAGAACAACATGAACATTGATACCAACTCCGATAAAGATGGTGTTAAGCGGATCACCTAATTTTGCTTCCACAAAATTTACATCTCACCTCTCTCTGAGAAAATATATCAATACTTGTTTCAGCCCTATGTCATCTTAGATATTCTAGAAAAATAAGTTCTGCCACAAATGGCGTCTTATAAGAAGCAATACATGATGACATATCGAACTTACATTGTAATTCATTCTGAAGAAGTTGTGTTTTTAACATTTGAACGCCCTTAGTGTAAAACTAATTGTTCGTTGCCAATCACACTTCGATTGATGAGGTCATTGTTGTATAATGTTTTGTATTATATTGTTATGAATATGTTGTTGTAAATAGACCAAATATGGCATTATTCGTCATGTTAACATATAAAATCAACGACAACTTCTTCAACGTTATGTCAACAAATTGACTACTTGAACCAATTATTTGTGTAATACTTCAAGTATTATTATGGTGATTCGACACCAACAGCAGCAACATACACTATCAAGCATACAAAATGCATTAAACGTAATAAGAGCACAACATGATTGCATCTCCGAAATTTGTTACCTACGTTTTTTTTCATTTGATTTTGTTATTGAACATTATACTTTATTGATCAGAATAAGTGGTAAGTGCACGTCAAGTACTAATAAGGTAAATTATAATGATACATATTAAGGTTTATACTTTAAATGGTTTACTTTTTACGGTTCTCATACAGTAACTGTGAAAGGATTGGCAGTGTATGCTCTTATCTTGCAGTAAAGACAGGCTGATGAGTTTGTGCTTCATGGCAATCTTTTGATCATGCGGCTTAAATCGGGTCGGTGAGTTCATATTTGCTTTTTACTAACAGTTCCGACGAGACTATCCCGGAGGTAAATACGTTTTATGTTAACGGATGTGTACTTAAAATTGCCGTGAATTGGTTATTTAAAATGGATATTATCCACATACGAATAAGCTCAGATATGTTGTGGTTCTTGTCTTACTCCCTACTGTTTGAAATAAATTACCCCTCTGTATGCTGCATAGGTGCTTAATGGATTTACATTAAAATAAAAGGCCATTATCAGACAATATTTCGCTATCTTCATTTGCTTTAGCGGTATATAATTTTGAATCACGCAATACAATCTTACTCAAATATTTTCTCAACTTTGTAATAAACTATACAATAACACAATTTCGAGATATCGACTCTATCTGATGTCCAAATGACGAGTTAAAATAAAACAAACCCATTATCCGAACCTTTTTTTTATTTTGAACATTCTTTTTCAGCAAAATTGACTTGAAATGTATTTAGCGTACTTAACGTTGCTGATTTATTTTTTTTAAACTGGAACCTTGTCCTAATATTTGTCAATACATGCTCACCCCATGGAGTGGCGTCATTCAGAACAACGCGTTTCTGTGGTCGATATACGATAATTAAATAATACAAAAATGATAAATGATGAAGGCCAGCAATTAAACGAATTATTAAGTTACTATGGTATTAAGCAAGCTCAGCTTTTGCTGGAGGCCGTTATTCTGCATGACCTAAAATTCAATAAACACACTACATAGAAGTTTTAAAATGGTGTATAAGCACCATGCATGTATGGTTTTGAAATGTACACGTGTGTGTGTCGCATATATACATCTCTTGTGTGTTATATTGTAAAACAGAACACTTATGTTTACCGATGCTTAGTAAGATTACTACGAATCCGTCATACCGAGTATGTGAAACACAATTATTAGGTAACTGTCGGCGATACTATGGCAATACCTCTAACACATATTTGATGCAAGGCGTAATACTTATCTTTCTAAGTAGTAGAATATTGAAAAACACGTGTTGATGAGAGGCAGATTATTGTTCTGTTAATAGTTTGACATCGGCATCTTATAAACACTTCTTTCTGTTTGCAATCAATCCACCATGTGTACACACTTGCGAATACTAATACTTGTTTTACCAGTGTGTAAACTGACGCGTTATTGAAAATGTTTAACACATTTAATACTCACATAACTTTTACTTCGCCATTCGGAAATAGCGCAGATGCAAACGGGGAACAATTACAATTTACTTCTAAGAAACGATATCGACTGGTATATTACTTAAATAATAATATGTGTGTATGCAATCATATTCTCATCCGTGAGGCAGGGGACTCGGATTATTAATTTGCGAAGATTTATAAAATGTAAGAAATGGATGAAATGTATAAAATGTATAAAATGTATAAAATGTATAAAATGTTGTATAAAATGTATAAAATGTATAAAATGTATAAAATGTATAAAATGTATAAAATGTATAAAATTTATAAAATGTATAACATGTACAACATGAATAACATGTATAAAATGTATAAAACTTATAAAATATAAAATGTATAAAATGTATAAAATGAATAAAATGTATAAAATGTACAAAATGTATAAAATGTATGAAATGTATAAAATATAAAAATATGTATTACATGTATGAAATGCATGAAATGCATAAAATGTATGAAATGTATAAAATGTATAAAATGTATAAAATGTATAAAATGTATAAAATGTATAAAATGTATAAAATGTATAAAATGTATTAATTGTATAAAATGGATAAAATGTATAAAATGCATAACATGTATAACATTTATAAAATGTATTAAATGTATAAAATGTATAAAATCGATAAAATCGATAAAATCGATAGAATGTGTAAAACGGATAAACGGATAAACTGGATAAAAAGTGTAAAAAATATATAAAATGGATTAAATGTAAAAAATATATAAAATGGATAAAATGGATAACATGTTTAAAATGTATAAAATGCATAAAATGTATTAATTCCATTAAAAATGATTAGTTTATTAAATTTATGTAATGTACCTTATATAGTAAATGTATGTTCTGTAGTTAATGTAGTAAACGTTTTGAATATTTTTCCTATTACATATTAAAATGTATTAAACGTCTTAAATGTCTAAACTGTCTTAAATGTCTTAAATGTCTAAAATGTCTTAAATGTCTTAAATGTTCGATATTTATTAATTGTATAAAATGTATTAAATGTCTTAAATGTCTTTAATGTCTGAAATATCTTAAATGTCTTAGAAGTATTAAATGTCTTAAATGTCTTAAATATCTTGAATGTATTAATTATATTAAATGTATTAAATGTATTAAATGTATTAAATGTATTAAATGTATTAAATGTATTAAATGTATTATATGTATTAAATGGTTTAAATGTATTAAATGTATTAAATGCATAAAATGTAATTAACGTATTAATGTCTTCAATGTATAAAATGTCTTAATTGTCTTAAATAATGTTAATGTTTTAAATGTCTTAAATATCTTAATTGTCTTAAATGTATTACATTTCTTATTAATAATTTAATATATTCAATTTATTTAATGTATTAAGCGTTTCAAATGTATTCCATGTATTCAATGTATTCAAAGTATTTAATGTATTCAATGTATTCAATGTATTTAATGTATTCAATGTATTCAATGTATTCAATATATTCAATGTATTCACTATATTTAATGTATTCAATGTATTCAATGTATTCAATGTATTCAATGTATTCATTGTATTCAATGTATTCAATGTATTCAATGTATTCAATGTATTCAATGTATACAATGTATTCAATGTATTCAATGTATTCAATGTATTCAATGTATTCAATGTATTCCATTTATTCAATGTATTCAATGTTTTTAATTTATTGAATGTCTTAAATGTATTAAATGTATTACATGTATTAAATGTATTAAATGTATTAAATGTATTAAACATATTAAATGTATTAAATGTTTTAAATGTATTAAACATATTTACACGTTTAACATGTTTTAAATGTTTTAAATGTTTTTGATGTTTTACATGTTTTAATTGTTATATATACCTTGTGTGGTATGTTCTAAAGTTAACGGGCATGTATTTTAAGTTTTAGAAGTATCCCTGCATTCAATACAAAACATAAATATACGCTAATATTCAATCACAATTACGGACTAAAACGTGTGTTTATCCAGGGATCTGTTCACGTTTTGTTCACGTTTTGATGAATACATTAACACAATGGGACAAACATGTTTCAGATTTGCAAATGTTCGATGTGGTTATGTTTTTCGTAAGGAAACAGTAATACTGAACACTTACCCTGTTCTAAAATATCAATTATCCATTTTTCATGATGATTTAAAAACCTGAACATTATTAAGGAGCTTAATTCGTAATAACCGCTGTTATTTTCTTATTATAAGTTCATATGCTATATTTGAAGAAGCGTTTCATTTTTATTGTATGAGTTTATTTTATGTAAATAATAAACAGGCTTTACAAATTTGTTCAAAGTGTGTTGACTCACCACCTGGGAACCAATTTCCAAAATGTGAAGTTGCAGACCCATTTGCACATTAAAACATGTGCCATCATGATGTCAATTGCCTTTTTAACTTACGGATTGGAAAGATACAGTTATTAAAAAAGAACTGCACTCAAAACTGTCAAAATGAAATATTATCGAGTTGAACGTTTTGTTCGCCGTTCACATGTTAATACGCACTAGAATTTCCTCTATTATTTACACTTTTTATTATAATGTTAAAATATTAGATGGAAAGGACGTGATCAATTAAATGCGCCATTATTTTACTAGTTATACCCATGTATTAATACATTAGATTTTAATTTAAAATCCACGTTACCTGTATTGATTTGTTGCAATGTCTTTTTTTAAATTAAGTAAGATAAGTTATGTTAGCACATAACATAGTGATTACCCATTCGATTTATTGTTAATGATTATTTACGTTAAAGGGTATTTTTTGTTTTAATTTAAAGTGTGTTAAAGGAATATTCAATTAAACCTGTATTATTTGGACTATTTTTAAATTATTTCATCACAGGTAAAGAAAGCACTTTCCCTGGTGTTAGAACACGGGCCTTCTGGAAGCGAAAACTAAAGCGCACAAAGCAAGTCTGTTAAATTAGAGGATTTGTTAAACGAACGAATTTGTTTAATGATCGATTCAAGTTATTGAGGAGGAAGATGTTTTTGCCTAACACACATGGCGAGACAGGGATAGAGACAGAGACATATCAAGTTACAGAACATTAAGCGATGCAAAAAAAACAACACACAAACGGCGGTCAATAGACTTGTGTATGTCTAACAAAGAAAAACATAAATAAGTCAGACCAAGCCGACATAAAGTAAGCCGATGTTTTAATATATTGCTAATGTATGTGTTAAATATCATCAAAACATATGTCTTACTAATGTTGAAGTAGCCTACATCGCATAAACATTAATCAAGTCCTGGAGCATGATGTTAAACGTCAAAGTAACAACTCATAATATATAACGGTTTGTTTTAATAACTCTGAATTGTTGTTTAATACATGCATGTGTTGTGTTGTTTTCCTTTTTTTTGTTTAATAATTAAATTATGCTTACATAACTTAATTTTGCCATTTAAAACAAACTGGCAACATTTACCAAGTACCATGATTCATAGATTATTGGTACCCCAGCAAGTTCAGTAAATTATTTGTAAATGCAAAATGGTGGTACCAAAGCGAATAATATATTGAGTAGTTTCAAATCAAGTGCCTTTGACCGCGGCTTCTAATTTATTAACACACACATAAACATTTACGGCGTACATCAAAACGTTTACATTTACAATAACATCATACAAGAAACGTTTGATCCACACTTAATTTACACTGACATATATAAACACTTTCTTCAATTAGACAATTTGAATCAAGAATACAAGCTTTACTTTCATTTATATTTTTTTTATAACGCCGGAGGCATTGATTTTATTTCTCTGCTACATATGGCGAAATAGGGACATACCAATTAAACAGTTCTTTTAAAAAAACTCAAATATGCGTCGAGATTCATGACGCAAGTTGGCGAGTTGTATTTCGTAAACTATTACATGGAAGAGTTTTGCGTCGACGCAATCTGATGTGCCATGATATAAAACGTATTTCTCAAATATATATATATTAGGTATATATTCTCTAATTGTACAAATACAGCTGTATCTAATATAGCGATTTATGAGGAAAATCCTTACATAACTGTTGCCTTCAATACATGTAAGAGTTTCACAGATTACATATTATTAGAATAGTTCAAGGAATATTAAAGAATATAATGAGCAAAGTTCTTCTCCCGTTTTCTAAGTCTGAATTCAGATTAATTATATCACTACTATATCATACAGGCTTAAACATGCGAATGTTTGTCAGTTACTATGCCACACGTATATTAAAATATTGAATACCACCGTTAAGTTGAAGAATATGTAAGAGTTCCTTAATACCGGACCTTTCTAACGAAAGTGAAATAGATTTCCTAAAGTAAATTATCCACACTTGTATGACATCTTGGAAAAACCTCCAGTTAAATTAAGCCGGTAAAGGGTCAGTGCTCTGTAGATATAAACGATATCTGTTCTTGTTAGGCCTCTCTTCAAATTAATAGGAAATTCCTGATTATTAAATCGATTACATATTGTTATGTTTCAAGGACGTATTATTTGCAAATGGCCTATCCACTGGGTTTAATTGATAGTGTCAGATACACCGCATTTTCATTGCGAGACAACTAGGTATTCGTCTTCATGAATGCATTGCATATCCATTCTCAACAAATAAACACACGCAACCAAGATGCAGAATAACACGATGTACACAAACTGTTAATTAAAAATTAATATATTTTTAGAATCTTTAAAATCTGTAAATGTTGATTATCACATTATAAGTTATGGCATATTACTATAAGCCTTCTTATATGTAACTAAGAAGCAGATGTGTCATTTAAGTATAAAAAGGTGATATTTGCATTCATCCACTTATATGTTGAAATAAGCCATTTGTACGATATAAGCACAATCGAATACACACTTTTCAAAATAGTAACCGACTTTTTCTAACTAAAAGCACTTACTGTGTTGACTCAAATTTTATAATGATACGCAGGTCAAATACTTCCGTTCGCGTGCCATTAATACACATATCTGTCACTTAATGACGTCACGTCATTAAGCGAAAACTCAAGATTAATCAATTCAAGATGAAAATATGTTGTTGTAAACGCTGTTATCTGGTGTTTTCAAAATCAGGATTTGTTTAACAAGCAAATTGGATGCATGCAAATCTGGCATTTTTCTCAGTTAAAGGTGAACGAAAATACTCAAAGTAATCACAATACATTAATTTAAAGAGATGAATTGATCCTGTTTCTAAATTTCCGTTACATATTTCATATGAAATATTGTGTCATTTGTTTTTCTTGCATTGTATAGAGGGTTGGTCGCTTATCTTATAATAGGTCCTGTGTGGCCTTTTTGTTCAATATAATGCTATGCTACCAACTCACCGATCATAGACATCTGGTTATTGGCATTCATAATAAGGCTCACGCAGAACATACACGTTAGTACATCTACCCAACTAAATCGACATTTGAACACGAATATGTGTATGCATCTCGCAGTTTTATAGAACATTAACGTCTCTAATGCTCGTCTCAGTCTCAAACCTTGATTAATAATAGTGCTCAAACATGTTAAGCAGTAATAATAAAAAAACTGTATTATCTGTTACATAAACTAAGTTTATATAAACGTCTATCCAGTGGCCATTATATAGGTCTGAGAAGTGTGCTATGTTACGGTAGTGATGCAATACCAGGTTATTAGGGGCAATTACACGACCATATTGACCTTCTGCATATGTGATAATTACCGATAGATCCGTTTCCGTCAGGCGAGCATGGCGTATATAATGCACCCCATGACTCGCGTACCAATGGTTTTACCTTCCAACAAAGAGCCAGTGTTCGCAATCGTCTGAAAACGTTTATAACGTATAAGAAACATCAATAAGGTTGCTGCTTTTGCAATCATTGATGGAGATATAGGTTATGAGGAACATATTAACTAGAACCTATATTTTGTTTAATTAATGACACGCGGCTGTACACATAAATCGTGTTCATTATAAGTACAAACAACACTATTATAACATTCGGATTGGTATCGTTATGGCGAGTAGAAAAGAAAGGACCAGGTGTAAGAAGACGATACGTGATATAATAAGTCTTTACATAACGTGGATATTAATACGTATTAATGATCTTTATAGCTACGGCTCGAAACCAATAAAAAACTAAACGCAATTCAGTTAATGAGTTTAGCCCTATGCTTAACACTATGTATTCACGATTCTTTGTGCGCAACTCCTCCTAAATGTACCTGCAATTTTCGTTAAATGTATACAGGATTATAAAAAGTTTTTTTTTTCCGACGGCTTGAGGAACTGTTTTTCCAGCATATGAAGTAAAGAACCGATTTGAAAATTAAAACATGTGCAAGCATCATGTCAATTGTCATTTTCACTTACGGATAGGAAAGATATAGTTATTGCAAAAAAAACAACTGCACTCAAAACTTTCAAAACTAAAACTATTATTGAGTGTAACGGTCTGTTCACGGTCTGTTCACCGTTCACATGCTTTTACGAATTTAGATGCAACTGTATAACTTACAATACTTAGGATACTATTACAAGATAAGATTGATAGGATGTGATCAGTTATTTTAAAATTATTTTACTAATAGAACACTGTTATTAATACATTAGATTTTCGTTCAAAATCCAAGTATTTTTATTTGTTGCGATGTATTTTGATTATGAAGTCAGATATATTATTTCTGTACAGATGTTACCATACTGATCACTCAGTCGATTTATTGTTAATGATTATTTTTTGTTTAAGGGTATATGTCGTATTTTTCAAAAAGTTAATTTACATAATAACCGATTAAAACTGTATTATTTAAATATCTTCAAATTAGTTCATTGCTGTTACAGCAAAACATTTAAAGTACTTTCCATGGATTTCGAACATTCAGCAGGGACGCAAAAACGCGCAAGCACTACCCTTATCAATTCTGTTCACTTAGAGGATAGGTTAAACAAATTTGCTTAATGATCGATTCAAGTAATTGTACAGGAAGAGTTTATACCTAACAAACATAATAAGACAGCGACATATCAAGTTACAGAACCTTTGGCGAAACACAATACACACACATGCCGGTTAATATACATGTTGTTCTTCTTACACACAAAAAAAACATGCCATATGTCAGACAAATCCAAATAAAGGCAACCGATGAGTTAGTATATTACAATTGTATATGAGAAATATTAGCAAATCATATGGATTGCTTATGTTGAAATAGTCTTACACGCATACATATTAATCAAGCCCTGGAGCAGTATGTAACAAGTCAACGTCAACAACGTAATTTATAGTTTGTTTTAATAACTCTGAATGTCTGAAGCACATGTATTCGTTATGTCGTTTTATTTGATTTATACATATGTTTAATATGCTTATAGAACAAATTGGCAACCATTTTTAGTAACATGATTCACAGAATCACGCTTTCACCAATCCAAGTTCACGAATCCTTCAGTAAATGATTCGTAAATGCATCATGGTGGAACCAACTCGCGTAATATATCATAGTGTCAAATCAAGTGACCCAGGCTTCTTTTTAAATGACAACAAAGATCATACACACACAACAAAATAACGGCGTACATTAACACGTCAATATTGACAAAAACATCATAAATGATGCACACTTCATTTACACTGAAGTATATACATAATGTCTTTATTAAACAAATTGATTCAAGAATACAATCTTTGCTTTCATCTAGATGCCCAAAGCCGGAGACATTGTGTTTATTTCTCTGCCACATGTGGCTGGATAGGAACATTTCAATAAAACAGTTCGAATAAAGCACTACAAAGATGCATCGAGATTCATGACGTGTGCTTGATAATTACAGACGCGAATAGGCGAGAAGAAGACCGTTGTACTTCGTAAAAATATCGCATGGAAATGACATAATTCTTATTGCGCGTCGAAGCAATTTACTGCGTTATGGTTTTATATATGCATCTCTTGCGAACAAAACCGTTTTCCATGAAATGAACTTTATTAAGTTTGATTACGACTGACGTAGTTGTTAAATGCACTAAATAAGTGTGTTTGTGAATCCTTGATTTATATGCACTTTTGTATTGAATAATGCAGTCAGTAACTCAAATATGTGTTTAACCTTCAACATGACTACTCTATGGTTGAATAGAATAAACCTGCAGCCGAACAAAATTTGTGCTGACTCTATGAATATTATTTTTCACATAGTTTGTATTACCAAAATAACAGGCGGAGACTATTTATGTGAAAGTATTTATCGAAATTATATTATATTGTTGAAACTCGCGATGTATCCAACTTGCCTAACCCAAATTGTATGCAACACATTTAAAGCACACTTATTTTATTGAAAGATTCCTTAACCTGTATTTAATGTGGCATTAGTTTTCAGTACGTTTCGTGTATGTTCGTTATATAAATCATATGGCATATAACGTCGCATCGAATAGTTCACTTAATATTAATGACGCTGTCGGAATTCTGAATTGCTTTGGCGAATGCCGTCACTGAAACACGTTATTGTTTATTTGTTTATTGCGGAAGAAGAATACATTATATAATAAAGTACATAAAATAGTATAATATGGACAAACTGTACATATTCCTGGTAAAATCAAACTATTGTTTGAATAATTATGCTTATTGTGGAACTATCAACGGTTTGTCGTTCTGATGCTTGTTGTCAAACCACTGGGGCTATCGGCCCCGTGATTCAATTCCTACCCATCGGAACTCCAAACCGTTGGTTATGAACTCAATAAACAACGCTTAGCCGGACACCCTTTTTGTTTAATATATAATAAGGGCTGGTAGTGATTTAGCGCTTATAAAATTGAATGGAAAGACCAAACACAACATGGATGTAGATTTCAAACAGCGTTATACACGTTTTTATTCTCGTTTAGCTTTATGAACATTTAAAGGGTTATGTACTTGTGTGTTTAATTTGTATTCATCAGCAATGTGTTGACAAATGGCAACTTATCACACCTCGTTACGTATCGACATTTCAACATGAACGTGAAAAAAACGCGGTCTGGAAAGATGAAAAAAGCTTTGTATGTTTGTTAGATATAATGATTTATATAGAGGTCTTCTTTGTTCATAGTCTGATATGTTTGTTCTCACATGTTGTTTCACGCGAAACTTTTCAGAATGTCGTTAACAAATAACAAACCGTTGTCCAACAAATACATCTACAATTAAAAGCAATAACGTTGCTGATCACAATACGAATTGAATCCCATGGTCAGCTATTCGTACTTATGAAACGTTATTACAATTCCGTTAACAAATCCCTTGCATGGACATAAAAGCTCACCATCGCGGCCAGAAATTACCATTTATATTGAATAGTGCCCCAACAGTCATTAAATTGTCCGAAAACATGTTCATACCTATTAAAGAGACTAGAAAAAGTGGCACAGACTCAAATACATATCACCGCATTGGTGTACGGAATGTCGCTATTATTCAACTATTGACCCTACGTGTGTTATAGGCTTAATATAAAACACTATATCAAGAAAACTACTTGAACACTATTAAGAAACAAACATTAACACATATATGTTATTGCAACAGTTTACCTGAATATATGATATTTACGTGTAATAACCATTTACATCTAAATATAGTGGACCCTGTATTTGTTTTACATTTAGTATGTCTGCTTTACAAATATAGTATACGACACTTTATACTGCATTTTTTCTGATAACTTAGACTGACTACGCAATCATCGTGATTAAAGCGATTACATTATGGTCCTTTTCAGAAGCAATTGTATTTGCAAATGGAATTATCTCTAGACTCGATTGTCAGTGAAAGAGATGTCGCCTTGTCGTTTGTGGACAACAATATCATAGTATTCGTCTCCTTATATGTAATACAAGACAATTCTCATGAATATAAAACAAATATGTAAAAGGTACGAAATAAATATATTTGTCAAATGTGAAGCATACGCGAGCAACGTTTAGGTCAATACAACCAGTTGTAGTATATAAGCATAAATACAATCACAATTTTCAAAATAATAACCGACTTCTATTGTCATTAAAGGCGATCACCCTGATAAACCTAATTTCATACGGATAAACACGTCAAATGCTTCATCCATGTTTGCGCAATTAGTACTCGTGTCTGCCAATTAATGACGTCACGTCATTAACAGAGAATTGAAGATCAATTCATTCAAGATGACAATCTTGTAATCTATATGACAATATGTTGTTGTAAAGATGTAATCTGGTCTTGTCAAATGTAGGATGGTTTACAAGTATAACGCGTTTAATTCAGTAATCATCGGCACAATGATATCCCGAAAGCGTTTTGGTTGAAAAGTGTGATTGTATTTATGCTTATATCCTGAGATATTATGAACTGATGAGTGGTTGACTAATCGCCGTATAGCCTCTAGGCTAGCTCGAAATCACTGTTATTTGTTTAAAATATATTAAACAAAATTAATAAGTATATTAACAATTTGTATCGAATTATCATGACAAATATTAACTACGGGTGTTATATATATTGTGTTGTTTCTTGTTTTTATTAGAATACGAGCGAAAGGATTACGTATTTTTAATACTTAAGTGCTTTACAAACAATAAGAATCAAATGATGTGGTTTTGTATTAACAATTCCGTTCATATCAAGGTTTCTGTATATCTGAGGGTAAATTAAAATGATTTTTGTTACGATCAAGCGCATATTGTGTTACTTGAAACGATCAGCAGGTGGTTTATCACAATTGACTATATCATGCTCCAGGTTATGATCAATGTGTATGCGTGTTAGGCTATTCCAATATTTATTTAGTAATCAATACGTTTTGGTGATATTTCACAAATACAATGGCAACATTTTCAAACATCGGCTGGTTATGTCCGATTTGTCTGACATATTGTATTTGTTTCTTTGTAAGGAGCACACCAATCTATTGACCGTCGTCTTGTGTCTATTTGGTATTGCCTACTTTTCTGTAAATTGGTATGTCCCTGTCTTGGGACGTTTGTTAATCATGTTGGATTACTTGAATCGATCGGTAAGCATATTCATTTAAAATGTCCTCAAAGTGTACGGACCTGCTTAGTGTAGTGGTTGCGCGTTAGTGTTCGCATCAAGAAGGTCCATGTTCGAACTCCAGGGAATGTTCCTGTTATGATTTCCTGTGATGAAATAATTCAACACTATTCAATATATATAACGGTTTGATGACATCACTGTGATTGTTTTTTTTAAATCATATTGTCGTTATGTTTTGCTGTAATTAATGTATAAATATTTATATTATTCTGTTAAAAAATAAATTTTGCCATGTTAAGCAATCTGGCAACCGTTTCCCACTACCAGGATACATCGAATCTTGCTTCTACCAAATGAAAGTTCAGAAATCCATCAGTCAATTACTCCTGATGGGATTAATGGTGGTAACAAATCGCGTAATATACGGAGTCTCATAGTTTCAAATCAAGTACACAAGATCGCGGCTCATTATAAACGACAAAATGAAGAAAAAGAAATACACTGACACACATTTCTGACGAAAATCAAAACGGTTACATTTACAATAACAGCATAAACACATTGTTTGATCTGCACTTAATTAACACTAACGTCTATTTACACTTTCTTCAATTAGACAAATTGAATCAATAATACAAACTTTGCTTTCATGTATCATTTGTATCACTACCAAAGCCAAAGGCATTGTTTTTATTTCTCTGCCACATGTGGTGAGATAGGAACATACCAATACAACTGTTCGAAAAAAGCACAACAAAGAAGCGTCAATATCCATGACGTCTCTTCAATAGATACACGTGAGAAGGCAAGACAATGACATACTATACTTGCGCGTCGAAGCAATTTACTACGAAATGATATTAAATGCATCTCGTGCGAACAATATCGTTTCCGATGGAATAATCGTCCATAAATGTCATAACGACTGACCTACTTGCACTTAAATGTGTGAATATTGTTTGACGTTCAAGATGTATTCTGTATGGTAAAATAAATTATAAATGAATTAAACAAATCATGTGTTTATGCAATAAATATTATTTTACACATATTTAATATCCTCAAAATAATAAGAACTTATTTTCTATAGAAATAGAATAAGAATAACTTTGGTATATTTTGCAACGAATCATGGATTGAGCCTTTGTATGTGAACGCAGTTATTAAAATTCGAAAACAATATTTATTTCATGCTCGTGTTTAAACGAGCAATGTGACAAACCGTCAAAACACATACTGTCTGCAACATATTAGACATTAATTGATATAATTAAGTTCATCAAAATGTTCAAGCCTAATGTTAGCTTCATTCAACACGACATATGACGTCGCTTCGAATATTCATTTTTCATAAATTTCAGACAACAATGAAATGGATCTTAATGAAGCTGACGTAATTTAAATTGTATCGTCAAATGACGTAACTCAAACGCGTGTACCTTTTTGCGGAAGAAGTCAAGATTACATAATACAATCATTCTAATGTTACATTGACGAATTGTACACATCCTTGGTAGAATCGAACTAAGTTACGGCTTAGTGTTGGCTATTGCGGTAATAATCAACGGTTTGTCGTTCCGATGCTTGTTATCAAACCACTGGGGATATCGCCCTCGTGATTCAATTCGTATATATCGGAACTCCAAACCGTTTGTTATTAACACAATGATTAACGCTAAGCCGAAAATAATTTATCCAAATATATAATAAGGTTTAGAAGCGATGTGTTGTAAGAAAATTTAAAGGAGAAACACAGCAACATGGCAGTTGAGTGCAATCACTGTTTAACACTTTGTTTTTCTCGTTTAATGAACATATACAGGTTCAGGTTCAGCAATATGTTGACAACAGGAATTTTAGCACAACCCATTACCTATCCAACGTTCAACATCAAAGTGAAACAAACACATTATTGAACGATTTTCAATTTGGAAGAAGCGTTTTATGTTTGTAAGATACATAATAATTTATATAGCATTCTTCATTTGTTCATAGTTGTTTATGTCTTTCTTCACAAGCTTGTTCGTGCTTACCGTTTGGAATGTCGTTCGCAACCGTTTTTTCCGACAAATACATCTTGATTTAAATCCTGTAACGTTCCTTGTCACAATACGAAATGAATGCCATTGTTAGCTATTCATTCTCAAAAAGTGAGTGTAGAGTGCGGTCAGAAAGTACCATTTATATTGGATACTGCCCACAAAAGTCATTCCGTTGTCCGAAAACTAACATGTTTCTATCAAATAGAACACACAAGTGCCCCAGGCTAAATTCAATACATATATTGTTACCGCTTTCAGGGGTACGAGTGCACTGTAATGTTGCTATTATTCGACTACATACAATACGTTTGCTTAAGGCTTAATAGGAAATAATGAATCAAGACCAATATATAAACTTTATTTCAATTGTACATACATGTTCCAAATATAAGATGCACAAAACAATATTAACATCTACATATAATTAATACTTAATGTGTTGTGCATTTGCTAGTGTTGGCAGGTACATATGTGTTATGCCATTTTAACTTCATACCGCATGTGTGGTTCCTGAAATAAAGTTGACATTGGCTTATAATGTTGAAGGAGTTTTGACAGCAAATGCAATGTCATGTTTGTAAAACAAAGTAATGACTCCATGACAGTCGGTGTAGCGAAAATGCCTGACGTGATGCTCTTGTCTTGTGTTAAATATATGTTTTGAAAAAACAACATTTTGCAATGGTATACTACTAGATTTACATTTGTGTCATCGTGTTGTTATTTTGCACTCAAGTTAATTGCACTTTAGAGTTTTGGCTTATAGGGTTTGTTCTATCCCCGCATGATGAATTTATAGAACATGTTTATGTTTTTTCATTATAACATGTGAACCAAACATTGTTCAGGCTTCTGCATAGTAGGTGTTGGTTATTATGCCGGCAACCCCTACATTTAGTGACCCTCCAACTGAATCTCATGTCTGTAAATTGTCAACATTTGGTTACAAGGATATGTTACAAAATTTAAGTTTCATTCAATACAACAAAAACCATCTTGCTGTTGATTTCCACTATAGCTATACAATCTTGTATATTATTGAGTTTAAGCCAAATTGCACCACGTATACTTGATTTATTGTCTGCCTCTCATTGTAAAATAAATTTTAAAATTAACTTTTATACAACTTGCTACAAAGGTGTTTGCTTCTAAAACTGTGGGAAATACATAAAACGTAATTTGTTTTTCCTTTTTATGAAAGTGACAAGTAAATCAAGTTTTTGGTAACTAAGCTAAGCATATGGAATTTATTATTTCTCGGTTACGTGATTAGTAAGAAGCGTTCCACCATTCATAAATAAAAGGTCAACACTAAGAGTTTGGGTGTTAAAGAAACTATTCATTCAATCGTGTTAAAACCTACGCTTAGTAGTATGTATACCCATGAACTTGTGTACATTATTGATAGTACGTTATAGTGTACCAGGTTTACTTGCGGTATAGTCAATGTTTGACTATTTTATAGGCAATTGACTTTTAGATCGCTTGCTTTTATATTCTTCTCTAAACATGAATGATTTGTTGATATTTGTTTCGTTTGTATTTGTCTAACCAATATTGTTTAGATTGACTTCACATTAGATTTTGAATCTGGGTGGGTTATTTCAATTTGAAGAAAGATACCCACAAATATTCGATGTCCATAAAGGTTTAATGTTTGGGGCAATTGCCTTCTGCAATTCGCACCATTGGTAACATAAAATGCGTATACGTACCGAAGAATCAGTTTCAGAATAAAGTCCGTTATTCCCATAAACCTAACTTTGCATTCAGATTCTGCATTCGCAAACAAAATAGTATTAATGCGCACAAACAGTATCACGTGACCAATTGAACATGTGTCATGGGGACAAAGTACTCGTCGCTGTATACACATTCCACGAGGACTGCGTGTAACTCGGGTGTTAATGCCATATTGAAAAGACGTTGCCATGGATAGGCTAGCCTGTGTATGACAAGTTAGACCAGCATGTGTCAGATAAGTTAGACTAGCCTGTGTCAGAAAAGTTTGACTAGCCTGTGTCAGACAAGTTAAACTAGCCTGTGTAAGACAAGTTAGACTAGCCTATCAGACAAGTTGGACTAGCCTGTGTCAGACACGTTAGACTAGCTTATGTCAGACTAGTACGACTAGCCTGTGTCAGACAAGTTAGACTAGCATGTGTCAGCCTGTGTCAGGCAAGTTAGAATATCATATGTATGACATGTTAGACTAACCTGTGTCTGACAAGTTGGACTAGCCTGTGTCAGACAAGTTGAACTAGCCTGTATCAGACAAGTTTACTAGCGTGTGTCAGACAAGTTAGACCAGCCTCAGTCAGACAAGTTTGACTAGCCTGTGTCAGACAAGTTAGACAAGCCTTTTTCAGACAAGTTGGACTAGCCTGTGTAAGACATGTTAGACAAGCCTGTGTCAGACAAGTTAGACTAGCCTCTTTCAGACAAGTTGGACTAGCCTGTGTTAGAAAAGTTGGACTAGCCTGTGTCAGACAAGTTGGACTAGCCTTTGTCAAACAAGTTGGACTAGCCTGTGTCAGACTCATTAGAATAGCATGTGTCAGACAAGTTAGACTAGCCTATGTCAGACGAGTTAGACTAGCCTGTTTCAGACAAGTTGGACTAGCCTGTGTCAGACAAGTTGCACTAGCCTGTGCAAGACAAGTTAGACTAGCCTGTGTCAGACAAGTTAGACTAGCATGTTTCAGACAAGTTTGACTAGCCTGTGTCAGACAAGTTAGACTAGCTGTGCCAGACAAGTTTGACTAGCCTTTGTCAGACAAGTTAGACTAGCCTGTGCCCGACACGTTTGACTAGCCTGTGTCTGACAAGTTTGACTAGCATGTGTCAGAAAAGTTCGACTCGCCTTTTACATACAAGTTAGAATAGCCTCTGTCAGAAAAGTGTCACTTGCCTGTGTCAGGTCAGACTAGCATTTGTCAGACTAGTTGGACTACCCTGTGCCAGACAGGATGGACTAACCTGTGTCAGACAAGTTGGTCTAGCCTGTGTCAGACAAGTTGGACTAGCCTGAGTCAAACAAGTAAGACTTGTCTGAGTCAGACAAGTTAGACTAGCCTGTGTAAGACAAGTTGGACAAGCCTGTGTCAGACAAGTTAGATTAGCGTGTGTCAGACAAGTTGGACTAGCCTGTGTCAGACAAGTTCGAATAGCCTGTGTCAGATAAGTTAGACTAGCATGTATCAGACAAGTTAGAACAGCCTGTGTCAGACAAGTTGGACTAGCCTGTGTCAGACAAGTTGGAGATAGTATTTCCAAATCGTTTCTGATATTCTTTTCTTGTTTGTTTTTTTTAATTATAAACCTTAACCTTTAAGCTTGTTATGGTCTATGTGTCACAACTGTCAAAATTGAAAACAAATCAATGCATGTTTGTGTCGTGATGTCAAGGAACAAAGATTAGCCAATATATCATCATTGCGGCGTGGAGATACGAGTCGGCCGCAGCCGCGCCATTTCTAGTTATTTTAAGATTTGATTTAAAATGTAACCCGCCTCCCAGTTTCACTGAATAGGTCAAGTTTCCCACGGGTACTACTACCCCGTAACCCCAATTTATTGTACTCAAAATGTTTCGTACCCAATTTGTTTTCGTTCCCATTTTTTTTCCAACCCAATGTTGTGTTCGTCCCAAAATTTTGTTTCGTACCCAAATTTGTGTTCGTACAAAATGTTTTTTCGTACCCCATTTTTTTCGTACCCATTTTTTTCGTTCCCAAATTTTTACCCACATACACAATTGTGGTGATTTAGATAAACTCAAATTGATGCTTTTATATCCATTCTCTTCAAAAGCATCGTCTCACTAGTGCTGTCAGTACTTTGATTTGGATTCGGGTCCGTTTGGTTTGGGATCGGGTCCGTTTCATGGCCTTTTTTAAAAAGCAGAAAAACCCCTTAAATTCTTTTTATTTTTATGACCTCAATTCGACGGTTCTTGGATCCAATATTGGTCACATTCCACTAAAATAGTATACTTTTTGCCAATTTTTCATATAAAAAGCCACCCCACACACTCCTCTCCGCAAATAGTGTTTGCTTATGCAGAATTGTGTTGGTACCTCTGATGAATAATAATAATATATGTTATGCACATTTTATTAAAATAAAGCAATTTTAAGTGTTCAATGTGAAGTGCATGGTTATCAAAACATCCAGGAAAATCGCCCGACCAGTACTTTCAGTACTTTGATAGTAGATGTTGTTGTGGCGAAACGTTTTTGTTGGTGTATTAACCTTTTTGCGACATTCCAATACCACATATGAGAATATTAAATCTATGATCAGATCTTATCTAATGTAAAAACTGTGTCCAATACGTGATGTTTTATTTCGTTATTTTGGTTTCGGCAATGCGGTCATATGCGTTCGAGTCCTTGACTTGTGTTCACTAATAGTTAATATATTGTTGATTAAGATAAAACATATATTAAGACACATTTATATTAAGAGTATATATTAAGCACACAATAAACGAAATTATCCACAAAAATAGTGTAGAGAGGCTTTGAAAATCGGAACCGCCAACCTTGGCGAGTGTCTTATCTGTCGTATCGAGCAAATAAACGTATACATATTTAATATAGCAAACAAGGAAATTTCTGAACATGCATCAATATTAAAAGCAATGTTCTTTTCTGCTTTTTAGTAATTAAAATACACCAGTTCTACACAAGCAATGTTTAAAACCAGGATAAAACTGGGTAGCTTTTGAACGGCCTTTGAACTGTTACAGTCAAATCACAGCATTGGGGAATTCTAACAGGTTTGAGGGTTAGCCAAACCTCAAACGCATCCAAGAATTAATTTTAAAAAACGAGCGTCTAAAACAAAAATATGAATTCCAAAATATGATGCGTGAAACGCTAACTACACACATAATTGTAATGTACAAGTGTCATAGTATCGGCCATCTATTTTAACGATACAACTTTATGTTTAAAAATTATAAGATGCACACAGTTATTATTCAAATATAAAATGCATAAACGTATCAAGCTAGCGATGCATATACTTAAAATTGTCAAACAACTATGGGTACCAATTTCCTGGTTATAATTATGATGATGATTATGATTATGATAATCTAAACAATAAAACATGATAGTGACTGAAAAATACGATTAACGAGTAATGACGTCATATATTTAAATTGATGAATGCATTGGTTTATACTTGACTTCTTTATCCCGCGAATGCTAGACTAAAGCTAAATTTACTCACTTGGGTTCACAACCAAAAAACAAGCATACTAATCGGGTCATTTTAATCTAAATGCGGTTTATCCAATGTTGCCCTTATACATGTTCAATGACTGAACCACTGAAAACATGGCTTCAAACGTGAATCAGATGTTACTAAATAGCTCCCGTTCTAATTTAGTTGTGAATCAGCATTATTTTGTTAATTCGTGAGAGGAACATCGTCTTTTCAAATAAGTAAACTTCAAGTTATACGATAAATCTAATTACTAAGACACTGATAGGTAAAGTTGTAATTGATATATGTGATAAAAATTCATTGTGTATTTAATATTTATGGAAGCGGATATCTTCTGTTACACGTTTAATTGATGAATGAATGTTGTCAGCTTAGCTGGCAGCACGCGCTTAATATCTAATTACTTTAAAAAAATAAATAAACATTAAATAATTTTAAAGAATGCAATTAGTGATGATGTGATATTTACTGCGTTTCAGTAAGTAAGCTTTTTAATAGAGAATACAAGTAATGATTAACTGGCTTTTCAATCTAAACTGATTTATGGAAGTTGCATGTAATCAAACATATATGCATTACCCAGTGTTCACAGTGTGGACTCCAATATAAAACCCTTCTGAATTATTATACTTTTCCTTGACTTTGGAAAATCAAATACCCAGTGCGGGTTATATATTGTAATATACCCCGTGTCTGGGCCCAACAATACGTGCCACCAGTTTTCTAAAACACTTGGTATAAGTGGACAATCGGTATGCGCGTATTCATATCTTCTGAACAAATCAAAGTCGATGGACGCTTGACATTCTCATGAAAATATTTTGGATGCGACTGGTTTAGTCGTATTGCCGTTATAATATTCATAACAGTATGCATGTAGCGGGGTTAATAAAGCCCCCTCTTCAACGCATTAATCCCCGCCCGCTCTTAGAACCTGGTGGCATCATTTTCTTCAAAAGCTCTTTGAATATGACCATGCACAAACCACAGTCTATTAAATGTATAACGTATTATATGCAGTGACCCATTTTAATGTGTTGGCAAATCTGTTATTAGTGTGTCAAGTACATGTGTCGTAAATTGCAAAAGACAATCATTCACTACGTCTATATCGTGTGTGGCTGTGATTTTGTCCACAACGGATATTGAGTCAAAAAACAGATAGGTAAATAGTCAATTATGTACAATACAACATCAACATTTTTCACTTAGATTTATTGAATTTAATAAAAGTAATAATAATAATGTATACAATTAACACAACATTACCAGAATTTAAAACCAATAAGCGGTATTGAATAAGTCCTTTTGAGACTCTCTAACAATAAAACGATTAAATAAACCGTTAAATCATTGTTTTGGGGAGTTTACAATAGTTATATACATTAAATATAGTGATTTTAACCTCTGCATAGGTAATATTAAGAATATGACCAAACAAACATAATTCTTTTATTAAATTTGAACTTTCCTAAGATGCAGTCATAGTTGTCCTAGTTTATACATGTATATATTATACCATGATGTAAAAAGTATTATATGAAATCAAATCAAATCAAAGCAATATTTATTTATTGTCAGTATGATAAACAAACATTATAAAACATAAGCTATGCATAGCTTTTGACCGACTTTATATGCCAATATTATAAGTCAAACATGGTGCGTTAAAATTTACTGCCGAATGAATTATTGCTCTCATAAAAAACGTTCTTATAAATTATCGTCGATGATGGCTTTAAGAACTAAGTTATACAATAAGTTATTGTACTTCTACAAAAATGTAGGTAAATACTATTTCTAAATAATAAAATAACATTACGAACACCATATTTCATTGATGAGTGTCAGTATACAAAACGAAATTGTTTGAATATATGCAAGTTATTGTAAGTTATAATTTTCCAATTTGCGAACGAGTAAGTTTATTAATTTAATTACCTTTCCCTTTCGATGGGATATCTTATTATATTGAAACTGTTAAGTGAATGACACTAATGAATTCCAAACACTACAATAACATCTCCAACGCACCTTTAGAAAACATAGACGACTAATGAATCATTTAAATAATTGCTTATTAAATAATAAATGCTCCCGATCAAAACACATTTCGGTAAAGATGTGCACCGTTGGAAACGCATTACGGGTACAATTTAAAAAAAAATGTATTTATTTTGACCTTGCAGTCGAGGATAACCCCTGAAAGTGCAAGTACTTATTTCCAATGGGTTCCTTTTTTGGAGAGACAGTATTGAGATACAAGGAATCCGGGTGCGATACCCTAGCTCTTTGCAAATAGATCCCTTGGTTCTTTTATGTGCTCAGTGTATAGCACCGAGACACACGAGAATTACCTGGGTCTCATACAAGTACATCTCTAGTTGGATGGGAAACCCTTGAAGCATTTCTGAAACTTCCAGTGCCCCGGCAAGAGATTGAAACCACGACCTCTGGAATGGTAGACCAGAGTGTTACCACTCGACTACCGCACCAACCATCACAAATACAAGCGTCGATTTAATTATACATCTTTAACAGTACCGAAAAATTGCAAATGTTCGTCTTTAAAAAAAAAGATAATAGCACACTAACAAACAAATGTTCATGTGCACGCCAGTTTGAAACACACACAATTTGCTCTTGTCAAACATTTTTCCGATAGATAATATTACTGTTTAATGTTTTCTGTTCTTAACATTGTCGTCTTTGAGTTGTATGTATTTTAAACGTTAATTACATAAATTTGTAAAAAAGGACTACTATGCATTACTGTATTTAGTGAACATTTCCAGATCCTCATCTGAATTGTGTCGTTTAACACAGGAACACTTGGGCTTGTTTTTAGAACACAGTTGTAAAACACTTTTTCGAAAGTTGTTCGACATACAACAGTATATCAGCGGATTCATACAGGACTGTATATACGGCAGGCAACCAATCGCTATCTGAAAATAAACAAAGGGTAATTTTGATCATAACACATAACTAGTATGCGTATCGATTAAGGTATAAGCCTCGCTCTGTAAAAAGGGGGTTTAATGCATGTGCGTAAAATGACGACCTTTTCCGCTTTTATTGTATTTTTTAATCGAAGGAATACTTTTCTTGACGAAAATCCAGTTAAGGCGGAAAGTGTCGTCCCTGATTAGCCTTTGCCGACGGCACACGCTTATCTGTGACGACACATTAAACACATGCATTAAACCACCTTTTCACAGAGCGAGGCTCATGTAAGTTTTACTGAGTAATTATACTTATGTTTAACACTTGAAGCAGGTACAAACGCATGCATGGGTTGTCAATATCACTCTGACATTACAAATAGTGTGCGTGGAAGGTCTAGCGAAAAACGATTCGATGTGCTTTGTAGAAATTTAAACTTTATTGCAATTTAAACGGATTAATACACCTTCACCCCAGCCATAAACTCTGCAAATTCCCTTCCAAGCATTTGTACGTAGGTGAATACATATGTATGTGTTTAGAACATTACAGTATTACATTACACTATGTTACACTGTCTGGCCCGTCTAATATTACTATACGTTGATATTCCACACATAAAGTATTGCATAAATACTGTGCAATTACAATTTGACAAGAATGTACCAAACGAGTGTATAAGTGTACTGAAAATGCATTTTTTCAATTGTGTTTAAGTAATACCTGTAGTTTAAAATGATCTTGGGTATGCATGTGAATCCTGTACTCCGAATATTTCAGAATGCGGAATATGAATTTTGGTCCCCAGCAGATAAGAAACACGACGATGACCGTTATCAGCATTTTGATGACCTGAAACAAATAATATTAGTAAAAATGCAGTATTCATATTCAATTATTTCGTTGTTAGTAAGATTGACACATTGCACTAGTACAGATAAAGTATTTACACGTGAATGTTGTAATAAATAATTCCGTTGTAAGTTATTTTGAGACATTTCACATACAATTTTTATACTCCAATCATTGAATGGTGTAGTCACTAATTTCTTGGTATGTTTCGGTACGTGTTGCTAAGATAACTGCATATTTAAAAGTGCATGTTGCGGATGTCATTTTGTCCATGCTTACCTGTTTACGTCCTTTCATGATCGCATCTATCACGGTATGGTTGGCAACTGCTGTCCTGTCAATAAGCCTCTGACTACGACTAAAGACGGGTGTCCCGTTCGACACAGAACTGCACGAGGACGCCCGTCTGGGTACGCCTACGTACCTATAACATAAATATATTTCATATACAGAAGTGAAACTCCAGTTGCTAGAGCAGTATTGCATTCGTATTATACACATGTTCGTGGTCCTTTATTTATGGCAAGTGACCAATTGTCAGAACAGTACAGTTCGGCACAATACGAAATAACATACACATATATTAGAATAATGCTGGAGTTACCGCCTTGGAACGGTCAATGCAAAGCACTGGCAATGGGTATTTGTGTATACAATTCGCGTTTCTTTCAAACGAGTTTTTATTTGTATGCTGTATTGGCGGTATGCGTGTTTCTCAAAATTACCTTATTGTAGTTGCGCTTGTTAATAATATTGAGCGATTTAAAAAGAACATCGTTTTGTTTTGTATTATCATAAATAATGAACAGGACGGTAAAAATGAATATTATAAAGAATTACCAACTGTCGATTGCGCGTATGCCTTTCTATATAATAATGTTACATTTGAAGATATATCGTTATGTCTTATATATGTTTACGTGGACATGTCGTAAACATAATTTAATCATATCGTCATGCTCGTAACAACTGCATTTAAACTGGAACCATATATATGCAGGTAAACTAAACATAATATATATTTTAATAGTGTAAACATAAGTTTTAATAGTTGAAATTCACATATGAGTGATTGCTACTCATATTTAACGTTATATACTTAGATACACACATAAATGAGTTCGTTCTATGGGAATTAACATTCTCATCAAATGGTTTGATCATTGTCAAACTTACGTGTGATTTGACGCATTGGCTAAGTTCGTTGAAGTCATCTTAACAAGCGTGCGACCACTAATCCAAAGGACGTAGATGACAACAGTGTAACAGAAGACCATGAGGATGGTGGGTATACAGAACATGATCAAGATCTGGTAGATGGCGTAGTAGATCTGCTGGTTGTCTTGAAGACCATGATCAGCACATAACATCATGGTGAAAGAAGTCACGTTGTTGAAGTAAGTGGTGTTTTGTGTATCCTGAAAATAAGTGATCGTTGTTGTGCCATTACTTTATAATAAACAAATACATCAATTAATAGTTTAGTTTATTGTATTTCTATTGATTGTCATCAGCGTGCAATATATACAAAATTCCCCATACACATATTTATATATATATATATATATATTTGAGCTCATTAGACGTCAGTACCATTCGATTTGTGTAACGAAAGTATCTTGTATTTGCTTGTATATATCGTTACACAAATCGAATGGTACTGACGTCTAATGAGCTCAAATATTACACAAACTACAGCCCATGTACTATACACTATTAAAGTTTATTGTCATACTGCATGTATGGTGCGTTGTCTCACGCGACTTATTCTAGTTTAATCAAAAAATACTTGCATGCATGTTGATAGATATATTCAATGTCATGAGCCTTTTTGGTATAAATGGTGTTATATTAAAATAAGTAAAGCAATGTGCATTATTACTTTCCGATAAAATACAAGTTTGCCTTTTACTGCTCAACAATAACATTTTTTCTGAAGAAAGGAACATTTAGTAAAACGGATACAACTAAACACAAACGATAGTATGAAGCCAAAATCATTCGTGCCGCTTGAGATAAAACGGTATATATGTTTATTATATAAAATAATCGTCTGGGTTATTGATTGTGCATGAATTGGTAAAATAATTGAAGATCGATCTCGACTTAAATTATATATGTTAAAGCTGTTCCTACGCGGTATTAACTTAGTTATACATTGTATTGACTGTATGTTTGTTGACGCGTTTTTTGTATAAATTTATTTTAACTTATCCTGGCGTTTTGGTCAAATGACAACTGTTGAACTGAATACTAATTAAAATACGATTATATTTGCATCAGGTCTTTACTAAAAACCCATCATGCGTTGCTGTTTTGCAAAAAGTATCATTTGGATTCAACACGATGTTCTAAATACTTTTGTTATAATAACTGCTGTTGATTGTGCTCTTCTTTTCCTCAAAAATTGATAGTGTGTTCTTGTACATAGATTGTTATTTTCTCTATTGGTTCATCGATAAATAATTTGGACTGAAATGTTTAAGCTAGGCTATGTTTTTTTTTGTGTTACCTTCACAAACAATGACGGCGCCGACAGACATGCCGACATAATCCAAACGAATACGAGAAGTTTTCGCGTATTGCCGACCGTACATCGATGTCTGCTTTGGATGGGATTGACTATCACAAAGTATCTGAAATAGAATACAATACACTTGACATTTAAATCATTAGTTTTATTGCAATGAACCATTTGCTAGATACATAAAGGCATTCTTAAGAAAAGTATTGTTTGTTTTTGGAGAATACAAATTAACGCAACATTCTTTTTGAATGAATACACATTATATAATGAAAATGTGGCTATATTTTGCTTTAAAGTTGCTTTGTGTAATATTTGTTGTATCAATCTAAAATACTCGCATACGTTACCCACTTTCAAACTCAAGTATTCTCCGTACGACTCTCTGATAGCTCTAAACAGTAAACTTGATGGATACAATTAGCAATTAAGATGTAATGCTCGGTGTAAAGCTATCAGATTTAAACTATAGCTATAACTTCACTATTGAAAAAATCTCTGCAGACGTTACTGTTTTTTATCGACGGGTCTGAGGTAAATCGTCGAGTGAAACTTACCAACATTTGAATCTTTGAAACCGGCGAATAACTGTTGAAAACACATTTCATTATGTCTGTGAAGAGAGCATCATTCATCAAAAATGTCTTTATAAACGATTTCAATACTTCAAAGACTTCTTCTATAGGCCCTTAATTCAACGGCGTACTGCAATCTCTTACAAAACATTCGTGTTTGAGTATACACAAGTATGATATTTGTAGCGAGTGATAGACATAGCTTACCTGAACGGGTTTTTATTAGGAGTGGTATTTATAAAACAAAAACATCTTTATCGTCTGAATACATTCGTTTCCCTTGTGATTGTCGCAATTTAGTCTAATATAAAGGCATTGTTATTTGAACAATGCTCATGATTTTTAATTCAATTTTGTTATATTAAATTGACTTGCGTTTGACCATATATATTTTCCTTTATATCTAGAAATAATTTGCAGAGGTTGTTTGAAGTGGTAGTTATGTTTCAATAATTTGCGATTTATGCGACTTCTAATCGTTATGATGAAGGAATAAAGACAGGTTCATCAAGATTATTCAGATAGCAGTAATTAATTGCTTTATGATCCATGCAACTACTAAACATATAGAGCATCAGTTCAAAAAGACTATGCACTGTAATAACCTCAACAGTAAAAATTAGTTAAGGTATACAACCTAATATTGCATAACATTTACTATTAACTAGTTGTATGCAAATGCATAAATACAATTTAAAGTGTTAACATTAAGTCTCAGTCTTGTCTTTCAGTTTAACGCATTATACAGGCACTCGCCCATAGAACAAAAAAACATTATTGACCATTATACGAACGATTTTTCAATGAAGTGTTTGTTTGTATTACCTAGCTTAATTAATATACCACATCAATCAACTTGAAGGAACCAACTGTTTACGAAGGAACACATCCATCGCACAAAAACAAACATATACCTTTCGAAACTGACGGCTGTCAAATTGAGAATCGAGGCAACAGCTGTGAGCATCTCTATGAACCCAGACACCTTACAGAATGCTCGACCACCGGGCCATTCACCGAGCACCATCCTGGAAAATATCATTCGAATAATAGGGGACATGTTGAATATATTTGGAATACACAGGGAACACATTTCTTACCTTCTAAAATCAAACATGTGTTGTTGTTTTTTCTTTTATATTGAATTATTATGTATGTTTGACTTAATAGCCATGTATCCAATATTGTAGCAATTCAAACACGGGTGGCTTTTTGTGTAACAAAATTCATATCAATATCCGAGAGTAAACGATTGATGCTTTGTGCTAAAAATGCATACCCGTATCGACGATTGAGCGATAGATCCAGTTTTTGTTAAAGTGAATTTTATACAATAACAAATCGACACAGAAACACAAATCGAGAAAACGTACCGCAAACTACTATACTAATGAACACTTAAATGTTGACATCTTGAACAATAAATTCAAATTAATGAGATGCATTACTTTAAGCTACTTAAACCTAGAATGTCCTACTCAGCATGATTGATGTTTCTTTGTTGACAGCTATTTGTGTTGTAATATTTACAAACATAATAGATTACAAATGTGTAACAAATTAATAAGTATATTGTATACAATGACTTGTGCATGCAAGTTTAGTTAACATTTCGAAGGAACACTCTATATTAGACACCCGAAGACAAATGGTAATTTATGTTCTCTTATAGGATGAACCTGCTCAAACACGTAGGCGCGTTTGTTTTAGAACAAACCGCAATCATTTACAAACGTATGTCATACATAACTGCAGGTTTGATATATGTCAAAATATATCTTGCAGAGTGTTCAAATAGTTTTAGTATAGCATAATAAGACAAACGTGAGTTCAATTGACCGAAACCGTATTTCACAAATGTGAATTCCCCAATTTATTTTAGCGACCTAGTTAAGACCCAATGTGACCAAAATTCAAACTTATTATAAAGATATTACTTGAAAACAATATTCTGACCAATATTCATGAAGATCGGATGATAAATGTGGTGTATATAGTGTTCACAAGCTTTCTCCTGTAATTGACCAACTAATCCATTTTTTTCATATTGATAACGACACAGTTGCAAACTTGACACAGAGTTAATGTGGAGAAATTGTCTGAAGATGTTTCATACAAAATAGGCAATTATGGTCAAACTGTGTAAGTGCATACTTTCTCGCAAAGGGCAAATATATATTTGAGTTTTACTTTGGTTTTCTTTTGATCAACTGTTGAAGACATTCGAGGTTGTAGGGTTTGGAAATATTGCTTGCCATTGAATACATACAATTCCACTTTTGAAATACCAAACAGTACATCGGAATGCTCTTGAAGTACATATACTAATACTTATAATAATTAAAACATCCGTGATAAACTGTATTCATCCATCCTCGGAAAATACAATTAAACAAACATTTCTGCGAAACATTAACAAGAAGCAATTTTGCAATGGCTTCATCTTGAAATACTCAATGCTGGATATGATAATAACTGCGAGTTATATAACAGGGCATTTGCAACTCACGTGTGATATGTAATGGTCTTCATTATTAAATACCGCGCGATATAGATTTGCATTTTTGCAAAATATAATCTTTGAAGAAATCGTAACACTCTTTATACAAGTGGTCCATATGGCGCAATTGGAGTTCAAAGTGTTTCAGTGTGTGAGGGAATCTGCGAAATATGTAACATGCCATATGGTTACGAAATAAGACAAGCCTACAAAAAGTAAGCTGAACATACAAAAACGATGCTTTGATAAAATAATTGACATAACTCAACTAGTATGACTTCATTTACATATGTGTTCAAGTTAACGAGTGTAATGTCGTTGTATTTGTGTCCTGTACTGGAGAGACATTTTCCACTAGGCTTGAATAGCAAACACGAAGTTCTCTCTTAGTTATGAAAATGGAGTTGAACTATTCCTATAGAACGTCGAAGTAGAGTTAAGGTTGAACATTTTGTGTCAAACATTAAAACGTTTGAACTAATAACTTTGTTACCAAAATAAAGAGTGTTAAAGTTGTACAACAGTGTTTGCGGATAAAAAGGTTTGCATAGATTCAAAAAGAAATATTAAAAACATGAATTTCTTTCTGTGAAATGTGTTAAAGACGAATCAATATGATTTGCACCTAATAACATACAAATTAGGATTAAAACATGTCTTACCTTGATTGAATCGTTTAATATATATCATAAATGAATACCGTAATGTGTCAATACATTATTTTTTATTATTTTTTATCTAACGTGTTAAGTATTTTATAATTTAAAAAGTGCGATATAACACTGAAGTAAATTGATGAATAGTTTGCGTCTAGTAAGACATATGTGGTACCTTTGAACACATAATATACATTATTCTCAATTGCAACTGGTTTGCTACATGGCGTTATATCTCAGATACCTTGTTCACCTGGCCTGACCACAAGTTAAATATATCAGCACATGAATCGTATTCAATATATTTCAACAGTATCATGTACGGACTTACCAAAAAAAACTATTTCTTTAGAACTGTTAAGCAGTATCGCATGAACAACCGATACTTTCCAACAATAAACATTGTTCAAGTTACCAGTATCTTTGTTATTGGATTGAATTGTTTAAATGTAAATAAAAGATTAAGTTATGTTAAAACAATAAAAACTTCTTATTTTGCAACTTATTAATGTATTTTCCCATAAATGTACTTACACAGCTCAGATTGTCAATGAAAAATAGGTTAACGAGTATATATTGTTAACATGTTGCATTTGTAATAAGCAATACCATAATTTTAAATATATTTCTAAGGGTTAAACAATAATTTTATATTTTGTTTTATATGCAATAAAAGTTAGAATATTAATATTGTAGAGTTTCAATTACTCTAGCTGGTAACATCCGATCATTTTCGGTATTTCAATTAAAAAAGACGAGTTCTGACGTAAATTGTGCTAAACGATATTGCAAGGTGTTTGTTAGACCTTCACCGTTTGTCTTCTATTTTTGGTTTCAATGTTATGACATAACTTCGTCGTTCAGTGTATTAGGTATGCATTGATATTTATATCAAGAATGCCATCAGAGATAAATGACATACAGTCTATACATTACTGCTTTTCTTCGGGCTTATTTATAAACGTACGAATTGTATCTCAATTCCGTAGTAAGCCATGTGAAATATGCCAATATCTAATTTCGTGCAAATTCACATAGCAGGTAACGACACGCATACAATCATTTGGATTAAAACACAAACTGATTTGTAATTTAAAACAAATGCATTTTGTTCGTGTTCATTAATCATTCCATAAGATAATTAAACATATTTTTGTTTTCATTTTTACTTTTTAGAAACAAAATGAGACAACAGGCGATGCAAAAACATGTCCGTGTTTAAATCTCTGGAGACAAAGGCAAATTGATGATGCTGGCATTATCTCGTTCCGACATCAACAAGCTTTGGATGAAAGCTAAGCTTACGCAATTGACACGATGCAGTAGATAAGCGAATTAATGTATTGCGCTTAGGGAGTATTCGTTGAAGTAGTTTGACAGCTTGAACATTGTTTTATCATGTTATTGCATTCAGTCCAATTCAAGTACACTGGTCAGAGTATCGATGTTTTAGTAAGTAATACGAATGAAAATGCGGCATATTGTCTTAGGAAAAGTAAACAATTGTTAATGTAGAACTAAATTTGCTTGTCAGTATATGTACTCTAAAGTATAAATGCTTTATGTGATTTCATAATCAGAACCGAGTAATTATTAATTATTTGTTTTAACTGAACACACAATACACACATTTCAAAACAGCCAACCACATGTTGCAGGCTGCTTGGCGCGGACTACCTTAAACAGCCTCTGTTTATCGCAACATGTTTGTGGAGTTCAACTTTTAATATAATAGTATGTATAATTATGTTATAATAAAATAAGAAATAATGAAAAGCAACACTAATTGTTTAACTGGAGTGAAGGTCGTTGAAAATTGTTTTATTTGAATGTTATTCCTTTTTATGTATGTAAAACATATTATTAATCTTTATGTGTAAAGACTCTCAGTCTTGACTAAACATATTTACAGAAGATACGATTCATTTTACTAGCCATATGTTTCTTTAAAAGTATAGTGCCGTACTTAAGTGGTATATTGATATCTCATTATGACAATAATTAAACGCTCTAAATCGGATTGAGATCAAAACGTAATTTCATACACGGACACGTTTTTCACGAAATAAGAAGAAAAGGTATATTTTACTATATGTTAAGATTCATCTTGACATAAATAACAAACATTACGAACCTAAATTTACAGCATCAGATTAAGTGCTTAGGTTTTATCTTTAATATAGAGCAGAACAGAACAAAAAAATTCGTACGACTTCCATAAAGTACATCGTCAGTCTTCACCATGTACTTATAAACATATCAAAAGGTCATGTGAAAAGAAAGTGATTATACAGTTATAAGAAGTGTACATACTTTTCTTAGATAATGCATGACAGTGGTGGGTAAACAAAATATTATAAATGTTTGAATTCAACAAAGTATATGTGTGACAGAGTGGCTGTCAGCTTTTAAGCTGTTAATATATATGGAAAAAAAAACAAAGAACAGTATTGTACTGAGGATTATTCTGCTAATAATAATATAAAGAAATAGCTCACACACTATACTATAATACGGCTTACAATTCGGACAATATTGTATACGAAGTAATAGGTCACGCATTGACACTGTTATTTATTAAAATTCTCAAGTCTGGAAAATTCCCACTCGGTTGGTTATCGGGCCTGATAATAACCATTTAGAAAAAAGCGTTCCTTATATAACCAACAACCATCGATGCTTAACCGTTGTAAGTTGTTTTGCTAAGTCATTCCCGAGTATCCTAAACAATTCCCAAAGAAAGTGTGCTACTTAAAATGAAATTCAAACATGACTATGACACATTATATTTGGTATTTAACAAACGAATGGCATATCCGATTTGCTTGAATCCGACAACGGTATATAACAAAAAGATAATGTTCTCATCAATCTTAAATTTCATCGAGTCGCTCGTACAATCGGATGTTAATTCGGAGATTACTATTGATCGATTATAATTGTATCTTCTATTTTTTTCCGACGACGCAGTATTCGTCTTAGATTCATCAGAGGGATAACAATCTTCACTGCGAGAGTATTGCATCAAGTGGAATATAACGGTATTTTATAAACGCAGATTAAACGATGGATATAGTTGGGTATATGGCATTAATCCAACTAATATCAAGAACCATTGTAATAATCTAGAAAAAGAAATGTCAAGCAGCAGCGCATACAAACAAGCCACACATTATGTATCAGCTAAAGCGCTTAGGGCACTGAACTCTTTATTTACAGTTACGAAACCTTTGAATGAACCTGTTATCATCATGTTTAATCTGTGTGATGTATATGTTGCCTCGATTCTAAAGTATTGTAGCTCGGCATGGATATGTAGTAAAGCGGAAAATATCGAGCGAGTCTTTTGCAATTTTTGCTAATGATTTTAAATGTGAAAGCTTCTACACACTCAAATGCTTTGTATACCGAAGTTGGTAGATACCCGATGTATATATGTTGATATTTACGAGTAGTTTAATATTTCTTAAAATCTGTCAACACAAATCGTCCAAATAAGTGTTAACCAATAGTATTTCTCTACAAGTTAAAAAAGCTTTTGATAACCCCGAGTCATTGCATTTAACATTCGGACATTTTTACAAGAATCAAGTTTTAATGATGTTAGGTTATGGCGGTTAATGTTTACAGGTATACGTATACGTATACGTATACTGTTTCGCAAAAGATTTCAAGATGTTTTCAGTTTATAACGTCGAATTTATGTAAATTAAATATTTAAAAATTCGAAATTTAGACATACACTTGCAAACTTGAAATTGTCTGCTCAATTCCTATTTTATAGAAACGACACATTCCAAGTAATTAGATAATCTATAATGTATGTGCACTTCATACAATTGAAGACGAGTGCCATATTGTTAGTATATGTCCTTTATGTGTCATCTTTAGAATTACACGTATACCTGATGTTCACAAACGCAGACCAAGTATGTTTAATTATTTTTTGTATAATTAAACGAGAGTTGTATATTTATATCGATACATCTTGCAAATTTCTGTATTAAAGCATTTAACCCTAAAGCCAATATATATAGATTGATGAGAGAATATATTTGTGTTCCAAAATTAAAAGTCTGTATATAAAATATAACTGCATACAATTATTGCATCACATTTCGTATAACAAACATTCAATTAACGTTGTTAAATCAGAGCGGGTCTTCTCAGGCAATCCGTGAAAACGCATAAATTGCATGATTTTTCTATCACATGTTTTGGTAACCTAACGCATGCGTATTTATATTTACCTTATTGCGTTTATGTATTGTACGATGTGCTGCATATTCTTCAGTCATAAATGACTTTTATGTTTGGTTCCGTAAATAAAGTTACGTTTTAGGGTGAAAGAATACTAACTACCGCCCTTAACGATTAACGCTTAAACATTCTTGCAAGCAAAACCTTTTGCCAATTGATTGTTAATTCTCTTACCTGCTTTTTAATGATAAACATTTCTTATTACAAAATAAATTGACCAAATTGTTTGACTCGCGTTTTTGTTCTCCAAATATTGTTGTAATGGTATTCTTCTACCCATACTTAGAACCGACTTATTTCGTCTGACACTTGTATACTTTAGGCGTTACCTCTCAACATTTATTGGCAAGGCTAAGAGCTCATAAACAAGCAATTTCCTTTCGTTCGTAAACCATCGGATTTACAACCCCTGATGCATTTCCGTAGGAATTTTGTATTTTATTCTGTGCTGTAAAGAGGCGATTTACCAAATCTTTTTCTTTTTAATCGATCGTGATTTGGGGAACATATATGAATATATTAGAGTATTTAAAACCTTCTACGTCAACATAGTTTTTCGGCAAAGGCATCTATAAAATAAGTTAAACATAACAATATCATACGCATGACAAATACACAATAGGTGGTGAATGTAAATAAACAGTTACCTGACTATTGATTAATTGACGTCCGTAATTAAAGAAATGACAAGAACAATAGTTTGCGTCAGTAAGACTTGTCACACAGATAGCCCAATGGAAGATTTTGGTGCATTTATGCATTACGTATTTTTTGGCATTACGTATTTTTTGGGTGGACGGATTCAGTTCTTTAAAATTTAATTTACAATGCCCTTATTAATAACTACCTATAAATACGAGTCACAATGAGGCTCACGTACATGTTCATGTAATGCAACACACGCACACGAAGAGTGGTGTTTTTAGTATTTCCGCGAGTAATTATTTTAGTGATTATCGTTATAAATGTTGGAATATGACTTTATGACGCCCACTCCAATCATACTGGTTCGTAACGTATGATAGAATATTTTTTGTAAAGTAGACGTACCGCTGAATTTCACAGTCAATTCATACAGGCTAACTTTAAAAAAGCCTCTACAATGTAATACATGTATTTATAAGTAATTTATCAATTGTGTCTTAATCAAACAAGATTGAGATTATTTAAATAAATAGCATTATCCAGTTGCCGATTATTAAGTTGAACGCCCAGATGATCTAAAACGCATCCACGTTAACAATTTAGAAATACATACATTGCTAGAACGAACATTTGTTTCTAAAATAACGGAAAAATGGTATGCAAATGCAATAGTATTTTCTCAATATAAAATATCATGATTGAGTATTTAAAGAAATATGTGTACATTTAAATATGAATGATATAGTAAACAATATTTGATAAATACATAAGTCATGTTTTGCTAAACTTTGTTAAAAAATTGGTACAGGTTTATTCATGAACACCTAGTGTAGCGTTAATTAATAACGATCATGCCGGATATTAAAGTAAGTGATTTCAATGTCATGTCATTTCCTTACCGGAGCAGCTCATGTGGGATAACCACGAGCAGAAACAGAATGTCGGCCACAGCTAAACTGACCATAAACATCAAGGTCACACTTCGGGTTGACTTTCGTCCGAGCGCCGCACATATCACAATGCAATTCCCTACAGAACCAAGCAGGAACACGATGCCGTATATCACCGTCTGGGGCAAAACATGGGGCTCGTTTACCCATGACGTCTTAAGCTTTCCAATGTCTTCGTAATAATAAAATCCATCTTCCATATCCGTCGCGTGATTGTCTCCGGAGTCGTTAAAAGGATACGTAAAAGACTGATTGTTTGCAGTAGCCAACACCGAATGACTTGGTTCGTTATCAACGGATGCCATGTTCGCGCCTTATCGGTATTAGAGTTGACTGGCTGATTACATTAATTGTACACATATTCTAGGTACCATGTAATGTTTTGTTGGTGCTACTTCTTTAATAGTGTGGGTTTTTTCGCTAATTCAATCACGAATGCTAAGACTTTAATAGTGTGGGTTTTTTCGCTAATTAAATCACGAATGCTTAGTCTTATAAAAGGCACGAGGTAGTTGACATAAGTTCCAAGCCTAACAATCCATGGCAAATACCAAACACATGCCAACTCAATTAATATAATTTAGTTTACGTTTAACAACTCACACAGTTTAAATGTCCTTTTTAATATCTAAATAGTGCATTGAATCATGTCAGTACAAAGCAAATTTAATAATAATATTACACTTTTTAATATTTAAATTAAATATAAAAATTATTCAAAGTACATTCGTCTTTTAGTATTCAAAAATGAAACGCGAGTGCATCATATTTTTTTTTTTTTTTTTATTCACGAACTAAATCGTCTATTCGCCGTTGTAAAACAAATTTAAACTATGTGTTGCGATTGCGACGATCAACCTTATTCTATAATTTATTTCACTTATTTATTTTTCTTTTCTCGTAAGGCTTCTTATAGTAAATGTCACACCGTGATTTATCAAGATTAGTGCCACTCAAGATAAACAAACACGAAGATTTTTCTTATGAGCGCCATCGTTCAATTTAATTTGTTAGTAACATTTTTTCTTTCGCAATTTTGTTGAATAATCGTGCGTGTTTTAAATTATGTTATAAATTATATTAAATTGTCAAACAAAAAAGTCGCATATTTTCAAACAAAACGCATCATATAGTTAATATTAAACAAACATCAAACCGTCCAGCTATCTCCAAAAGTAACACTGGTACAAAAGCCATATGTTTCGTTCAACAAACTGCGCTTGTTATCTTTTCTTCGCGCTCCAATATCACCAATAGTTCTGCCCGGCTGCTAGTAGCAGCGCACAGCAACGTAATGGATATCGACTTCAATCTGTTGCCAGAATCGAGAGAGAGAGAGAGAGAGAGAGCAGCGTACACACAACTACTTTAATATAAGTATATTGATACTTATCCAACGTCATCATGCGAGAAACCTTCAATAATTGCCTTTTGACCCTTTGTAAGATTCAATTTAAAAAAAAAAAAATGAGAAGTAGCTGTTCCTTTTGCGTACTATCCTGCTGCGGTTGCAATACAATATCCCGCACCGTCATACAATACTTAATAAAATGTATAAATGTTCTCAATAACCTTGTGTTATGGATAGAGGCCGTGTCCCTTTTTGATTCGAGGACTACCAGCTGCATTTAGATAAATAGTTATCAAATTATATGATTCCCAGTAACTGATTTTACACTCAGACAAGACAAAAACAAATTAGTTAAATTTCTTATGTTGTACTGGTAGAGAGCATAGAAAAATTGTGGAAACCATAATTCACACCTAAACCCGANTTCTTTTCTCGTAAGGCTTCTTATCGTAAATGTCACACCATGATTTATCAAGATGAGTGCCACTCAAGATAAACAAACACAAAGATTTTTCTTATGAGCGCCATCGTTCAATTTAATTTTTTAGTAACATTTTTTCTTTCGCAATTTTGTTGAATAATCGTGCGTGTTTTAAATTATGTTATAAATTATATTAAATTGTCAATCAAAAAAGTCGCATATTTTCAAACAAAACGCATCATATAGTTTATATTAAACAAACATCAAACCGTCCAGCTATCTCCAAAAGTAACACTGGTACAAAAGCCATATGTTTCTTTCAACAAACTGCGCTTGTTATCTTTTCTTCGCGCTCCAATAGCACCAATAGTTCTGCCCGGCTGCTAGTAGCAGCGCACAGCCACGTAATGGATATCGACTTCAATCTGTTGCCAGAATCAAGAGAGAGAGAGAGAGAGAGAGAGGGAGTAGCGTACTTACAACTACTTTATTATAAGTATAATGATACTTATCCAACGTCATCATGCGAGAAACCTTCAATAATTGCCTTTTGACCCTTTATAAGATTCAATTTAAAAATTAACTTTTGAGAAGTAGCTGTTCCTTTTGCGTACTAACCTGCTGCGGTTGCAATACAATATCTCGCACCGTCATAAAATACTTAATAAAATGTATAAATGTTCTCAATAACCTTGTGTTATGGATAGAGGCCCTTTTTGATTCGAGGACCACCAGCTGCATTTAGATAAATAGTTATCAAATTATATGATTCCCAGTAACTGATTTTACACTCAGACAAGACAAAAACAAATTAGTTAAATTTCTTATGTTGTACTGGTAGAGAGCATAGAAAAATTGTGGAAACCATAATTCACACCTAAACCCGAACCGTCAAGCCTGTCACTTCTTAACATCCGAAAACCGTTACTTATATATTGTTTTGATAGCAATCATTTTAAGAACAAAATCGCAGCATGCGACAGTTGTGACAGCCTTTCAGTAACTGATGTTTAAGATGTGAAGGCAAACACATTTCAGAATTGAAATCATTTTCCTTAATCTTCGATAATGATTGGATTTGGTTTTGTTTGACAGTTTTTATATTAACACAAAATAATAATATTATGAATCATTATAGATATTTGAAGGCTAACATAAAGCCTCGAATTGTCACAGACCGCTGTAAACTGATATTTTGTGACATTTTGTATTTAATATTAATATCGCCCTGACGTTTATAAATACATCTATTAAAAATGATAAGATGAATTGGTTTTGCAAGAAAATATTATCAAATTCTAGAATAATGAGAATTGTCATAGATACAAACTGCAACTATGCTGTACTATACATGTACTTATACAAGCATTGAATGGTCTATGATAAATATGTCATTGATTTGACAGTTTTTCAAAAGATAACATCACTGTGTAAGAACATGTACGTAAATATTCTTGTAAGTTGACGACAGTGTTTGAGTATTACTTATTGTAAACTATTATTTTTCGTGCAAAAATGATGAAAACTATTTTGTTTCACCGTTAAATACCACATACCGTTTTATATGTGTACATAATATACTAACATCATTTACATACTGCTGCTAGTGACTAGACCTAGAGAAACAATGACTGTCATATAAATAAGCTCATATGATTACTGATATATCTATGTGTGTTGTATGCGTTATTTGAATGTATAAATTAAAACTTATGGATGTTTTAACATAATGTTTGTTTGCATTCGTTTCAAATCGTTACTATACAGCTACAATTTAAGTTTATGCAGTTTAGACTGTGATTTATAAATTGCTACACAATGGGTAGTTTTTTAGTGGCGACACAATTTAACCATGTTTTCTTTCTTATTATTGTCGCATTAGTTTGAGTAAGACAAATAAAACCCTGTAAGAAAACTGTATTTATGAATTACTTCAATTTAAACACAAATATGCTGTCATCCCGCTACACATAATTATACATAAATAATCATGTCAATCAAAATTGATTTGACACATCAAATTATTTTGATTATGGTAAATCAGTTTATGCTAGATTCAACAGCTTTAGCGAGCTTTTGTTGAATTGAGCCATTTTATGAAGCAACCTGTTTCCCCGTTAGGGCCAGTACTTAGTGTTTTTAGGGTGATTTTAAGAACGCTTTAACTTAAGGGATCAATACCGAGATCTCCCAGTCGCTAAGCGGACACTATATCCGCTAAACCGCAGCCATCGAATCAGCATTGAATGTCAGATGCTTTAAAAAAAAACACGCATGTATAAGATATTAGATCTGAAAGCTTGGTCGATGTAAGCGCCTTTTTGTATCGAGCGAAACATAAGATGTTATTTCCATATATTTTTTAAAACACATGGTTATCAACATGTTTTTGCCCGTAAAGTAGGGAGCACCTATGCTCATGTTATATTAAATAAATGCCTGATGTTAATGAGTATGTCACTATTTTTAATTGTATATCCTAATTCATTTATAATATGTTCCGATAAACTACTTGTTTGCAATGTATCACAACATTACACTAGGAATAATACATTTATTGCTTTTAATGCAGATTTATTAGTGTACACCATGTCCATATACATGTTTATATGATACAGAATCATGTCAACTATTTACATGTACTTTCTTCCGTGTACTGCCTGAGCAATATGATGTGGCTTTTATCTATATTTGATAGGAAACATGACCAATCCGGAAAATGTGCTTGTTAATAAACACATTAATACGCATTGAAGGCCTAAGATAATACAAATTGTATCTAGACAAGCAATTATTTTTCGAATCTGTCTTGTGAGGGATTATGGCCTTTGGGCAAGTACCTAGGTTAATTCCAGTTATATCAAGGAGACTCTAGTGCGATATCGCTAAAACATCGCATATCGCTTTCTAAAAATCGTTAACCGGTGGACTTTGGGCATAACATAAGAACGTGAATAACATTAACAATAAGTGTTTTTGAAACAAGTAGGCGCATTGTACAGCATGAAACAAAAGTGTGTTCTACGAATAGAAGTGTCTTATTTAATGTTTTCCCCACATTTAGCGTGCAATTATAACTCAAAGACGCTGGGTAAATAAAAAGAACGTTATTTCAGCATGTGCTTTCGGTTTTGATCATTTTTTTCTGTTTTTACATAAGGCTTGATATCGCAGCTACTACTGATAATTTGAGTCACACTCGTATTTTTGTTTACCAATTTGCGGAAAGTATTAACACGATTAGATTTTTCTCAAGAAAAATATGTTTAAAGTGCCTATTAATAGGCAGCATTTTGTCAATGCAAACCAACTGCTATAAATAAGCAATTACCTGGTGTATTACACACACCACAATAATAATAATAATAATAATAATAATAATAATAATAATAATAATAATAATAACATTTTCACTACACACTAAGCGAAAGAAACAACACAATATAAAACAACAGTTTGGCAATGCAATTTTTTGTAAAAATGCTAGGAGCATTTTAATATAAATCCGTGTATGATAAATGGACTGCATAAATCAAGCTCATTGATTGATCTAAAATTAAAAAAAAAATAGCAGGGCGTAAATAAAAAGTAAAATTTAATATTACCTCAATGAAAACATAACAAGGTAATATTCTTATGAGTAAACCAGAGCAATGGATAAGTGTTTTGAGTGATATTTTTACTAAGTATTATATTTTTAAGGTTCATGGCATGCTGCGTTCACCATAACGAATCATGTGCTCCTTATAAGATAAAGTGTTTTGATCTTCACTATTTTTTATATCAAGTACTTATTCTGTAATTAACTTTAGTATGAAACCATATAATTTATTTTGCATCAAACACTAGTTTGCAGTGGGTATTTGAAGCGGTAGTTATGTCTCAATCTTAAGTATGCAATCGTATAATATCCTTTGAATAAAACATAGTTGGCGGTTGGCATTTGAAGCGGTCGAGGATGCAGTGGATAGAATCTCGATTGAGGTCTGTGTCGTTGACGTAAAAAAAGTACGAGTTAGTTAAGTTAAAACCTTAAGTAATACATGGTGTCTGTATACGTTCGTGAAGCGTGCACGTGTATAAGAACGATAATTACTAAACAAAGATGTCAAAGAAGTGACAAAAAAGCCTTCGCCCACGACGCCGCATGTCGTTTTATGTGGCATGTTAAAAAATAACCAGACAGACATACAATAATGTTGTTAATGTTTCGTGCATAGTGCATGCTGCCAGAAGCTATGGATGTGTCTTTGTTAAATACAAACATGCAATGCAACCTTGTGCGTGAAGCTCTTAATGATGTTTCTGTGATCAATACACTCATGAACGTTAGGTTTTACTTTAGATTAAAGAAATATTGTTTTGCTAAATGAAACTTCAATTTACATGTAATTAACTACATAACTCATGTACTTTATGTTTTTATAGATTCGGTTCAAATAATGTGTACATGTTGGCATATCTTTTAAACAAGTGCATGATTCCTTTTTGACGAATGAATAATAACACAGCAATATAGCTAACAAACTTAACACATGATTGTGTTGCGATTTCGTGAGCCTAACAACAAGAATGACGACAGCAAGTTTGTCATGGCTCTAATGGGCAGTGAATGAAAACGCGCCTTTTTAAACGATGCAAACTGCGTTGTTCTTTTTTTTATAATTGTACATACACACGTATGTAATTAATGCATGTTAGTGCTTGGATTATCAACTGAAAATAAAGTTTAAATAAGATCACGGCAACACAGATTATGCATGTTATATATTTGTATTTTAAGTATAGTCAGTTGTTTATTGCACGTGCATGTCCCAGGTGGCAGTGATAACAACAAAAACGTCCTCACTGTAGACGACTAGACATGTATACATACAACCCAAATACATATTCTTGGAAAATACGATATCTAGAAATGAAATATGACAGCAATGCGATACAAAAACATAATACATACAATTTTATAACGTTTAGTAAAACATAGTTATATAACTTTCGTTTAATGCATGTATACACGGCCGAACAAAGTACTGTTGAATACAGATTTAATGTTTAATACAGATTGCGTTTCATACGTAAGGACTATCAAACCTGAACCACAAGTCATGTCGAGTGGTTCATGTTTTAATGCTAAGCAAATGAACGTTTTCGTATTTTTCACTTAGGTTATATACAATATGTATCACCATTTTCCAATGTGCCTGTCCTTTTGAAGAAAAAAACAACAACAAATGAAATGGGAGAAAAACAAGATAATTATCAAATCACGTCATACAAATACACAAAAGTACATCCTGTAATTGCGCGTAACAGTTGTATACATGAAGGATGATCATGTTTGAGCTTTGAGAAAACTATTCAAAGTGATATTGCATTCGTATAAATTTAACAACTATAACATATATGGATACTATTTTTCGTGGGCAATAGCTGAGATAATGTAAAAAAAGGCTTTGCTGAACCAAACCGCTACCTTTCTAATATGTGTATGTTATTCTTGTACTTACATACTATTTTATTATAGTACCTTTCCAATGTTTGAACGATATCTACGGACCATTATGCTAGCATATTGTTTCAAGGGTATGTATAGGTCGAGTGACTTGTCCAATTTCATATCACACGAGGAAGTGAGTCACGATTGTGTTACGAAATAGCGTTAGTCACGGCATATATGTTTGAAATTCTTACACGATAGCTTTTAATAGTAACATTGCGATGGAACTATTTTTAGATTTATGGGAATTAAATGGTGGTGCTGGCTGCATACATCTTTTGTGTTTGAAACACATATTTGCAAAATATTCTTGTTTCCATATAGTTTATTAATCACAATGAAAGCAATGAAATGGCTTACACTTACGAGTCACATCAAGGCATACATATCTTTATTGATGCTTCATCACGAATTTGTGATTTGAAATTACATTTATTTTACGCAATCATTTTACATGTGTTCTAATTGTAAACCCGTTTGATGGTGTATTGATGGTTAAATGTAAGTATATTGTAGAAAAATGTCAATCGAAATATACTTTAGAACGTTTCATGCAACTCAATAATCATCATTAATTAAAATAAACGTCAACGTAATTCAATATAGCAATCACTGCGAACAATTCCATGAATTCTTTTCGGAGTGCATTGCTTGTTTCTATTTATTACTTTATATCAGAACACCAACTATAGGCATACAATAATTACTCGCAACTTGAACAGCGGTTTTGTATTATTTATGTGGAATTGATGCAGTGGATAAAATAAAAAAATAGTCGAATAATAACATCTAATATTTACATTCAATAGTGGTTGTTTGTTGCATTTACCATAATTTAATAAGTGGATTTGTTTGGTGAATTTATTTATTGCTTAAGCATGATACAGATGAACAACAAACTGTTAAACCGTTATGGAAATCCACACTGAGTTATTGCCAGGTTGTTGACTATCTGGAAATATAGTCAACATAATGTATACATTATCAGCTAGAAACGATGTAAAATACTTGCAAACATATTCTTTTAAGAGAATAAAAATTCATTGGGCATTCATAGAAAGTTTAATTTACCCATAACGGAGCTGTTCATCTGCTGTATAAGCGTTTTACTCTAACCGCTGTATGGCCTGCACTCGCCCTCGTGCCTCAGAGCAACGCCCCTGAAACAAAATGATTGTTTTGTTGACAAGTTAAATACAACAGTTGAAAACAAGGTGGGAGTTCACATATAATTACACGCGTTAGAAATGACTTATTGTGAGATGCTTGATGAACTAAAAACAACTCGCTTTATTGCCCAGAACCTTTTTTCTATCGAATATGTAAAATGAATTCTTTGACATTCAATTTGACTTATTTAAATAAGCGCCACACTTATTGCTCTTAAAATGTAGTACTATATTGAACATGTATACAGTGACCATTATTCGCCTAACACTATTCTTCTCGAATCTCTTTATTATTTATATATATATATATATAGGTTTTCTCCACTGTGTAATACTTACGCGCATCTTAGTTCGCATGAATTGCCGTACGTCTTGCCGTCCACTCCACATACTGGGTCCCAAACAGCTGGGCAAAAACAACCAGGCCCCGCATCAACACTTGCTGAAAGCGTAACATTTATCCATGTGTCATTACTGCACTGATGGACATATTCTGGTTAATCATATTAACTTACATAATCGTAACTAATATATAAATTAAGTGAGTTCGAATGATTCTAAACAAGAACAGCAGTAGGTATACCGATGTACATGCCAAACCCTTGTACAACAATACGCAATACATTTCTTATGCAAGGAGACATCATTTGTATAATAATATACTGTGCTATAAAATTATGTTTAACTTTTTCTGTACTATTATTAAATTATGGATTGAACATCTGTATATATCAAAAGTATAGACCGTAAAACATATATATGTTATGAATGGCATGTACTATAAACTAAAGTTAATAAATATGTATTGTGTTAAATAAAGTGATAATGTATTGTTTTAATATATTCTTAAAATGCATTTATTCAAAATGGTTCAAAGCACTTCAATTAATACCATTCTCATATACAACTCAATTGTAGTGACAATTATTTATTGATACATGTATTGATAATGTAATGTTTATGTAAATAGTAGGCGTTGATAAGACTGAAACAATTTGTGAAATGTAAAACGACTATTTACGGATCTGTCATACTTTTACAAATGAGCCTCGTTTGGGGAACACTGGGCTTAATGCATATTCGTTAAGTACCGTCCTAGATTAGCTTATGCAGTCCATTAAATCGGAAAATGTCGTCCTTGATTAGCTTGTGCGAACTTGACTCACATGCACAACGCCCAGTTTTCCCAGAACGAGGCTTAAATAAATCCTGTTAAGTGTTAAACATACCGGACAGAGCAAGGCAAAGGAACACAGCAGCAACAATCGCGTACCTCATTTTATCTGTAAATACAGAAATTAGTTTAAACTTATTATTTTCAGCTCGATTGCATTTAAGGTACTCACTACTTATTTGAAACGCTCTCGAGTCCGTTTTCCTGGGACTAGAGCCAGTACTTGTTGTCTATTGGATAGATCTAAAGAACGCTCCTTAGAAAAATTACCATGCAGTATACATGTACATGAACAGGCGTCATGCAAATGACCCAAACATTGTAGAGGTCATATGGTTTAATTGTTAAAACTTGGATAAAAGTTGAGTATTTATTACATGGTTCTTCGCGAGCGCGGGAAACCAGTAATAGTAGTAAAACATGTAAACTCATTACAGAACTGTTACCGTATATATACCGCTTTATATGAATATATTCAATATGAACAAGTGAGTTGTTGACACAGTAAAACAGTGAACTCATAGGCATTTTATCACTGGGGTGTCCAATGTTAATAGCTCCTTAAATCACGACATAATGCAAACACATCATAAAATTAAAGGTGATGTTCATCGTCTTTTCATAATTGGTACACGCGGAATGAACAAAACTATTTTAAATATTAAAATACGTTATGATCGGATTTGTGAGATGCATACACATTTAAATAGTTACTTAGAAACACTGCAATATCAGCGGTGTCAATTATTGTCATATAAAGATGAGGTAAAATTAGATTATACTGTTATAACGCTATGTGTACTGTTAAACAGGTAACATCATTTTGAAAACTTTAAATTATACGATATAAGTTCTCATCCTTACGAAACACTTCCATAAAGCGTTGATATTAATTACTATTATGATAACCTTAAGATTCACACACAATTCAATTACACGTACGTTTAATATTTTTACACAATATAATAATTAATACAAGTCAAAACATCCGAACTCCAAATCGTTCCTTATTTACCACTAACAACTGTAGATCAACATTTTCTTTTAAAGTCATTGATTTTGAATTTATGAACACGATTAAATTTCCGTAATGCACTGCGTATGTTTCATTTCCGCCGTATGCGCAAATGTGTTATCAATCAATCATTTAAATAGTAGCAGCTTTAAGCCCTACATATGCACACTTCTAAGTAAAAGGTATTACCATTTTGTTTCTTTCTATTAGAACCTTTTTATTTGATTTTACAATATAAATAAATAATAACAACTTAGTCAACATTACAATTAAATGTAAAAACTAAAGTAAAAATTAAACGCAACGTGTCATCAATAAAATACGAATATAACAACATACCTTGTGTCGCTTTCAGATCGATCGGTGTATTGAAAATAAATAGACTCATGTTTATATAGCAATTGCAGTCGACACTTACGTCAACACATCCTGTCCGTACTTTGAAAGATTTATTTTAATCCGGAAACAACCGCAAGTCGAGATATTTTGTGACAGCATGGAACGTCTGTTTTCAATTAATAATAAACAAACAACAATATGGCGCAGTTGTACCAATCAGTACCAACATCTTGAATCAAAATATAAACAGAGTGCACGATCCGGCTATGACATTAGAAGATTTATAGCATTATCATTAAGTTTTTTGTAATGGTAAAAGAAGTTTATAATCGAGATTTCAATTAAATTGCGGTACAAGTGGGTGTATTTGTGTTGACATTTGTAACAATTGCGACCTTGTCATTCAAGTTAGTGTTAACTTGTAGAACATTATATACTTCGGTCAAAACTATTTTGTCATCACAATATTCCACGGCATGAAGATACGTTTTGTTACTCAGTAATAAAACGGTATTGATGGAAAAGAATGTCGTCAGCATGAGGTACATATTGTAGGGTGTCTGGTAAAAAACACGCACTAAAAAAAACTTACTTTTCCTGAGCGTCATATGGTTTAAATGTGTAGATTAAGATATATCAATACGTTTTATTGATAAACGCAGTATCAACGACAATTTTGTTGTAGTATAACTCGTTTTAAATGCATATCTATTTATTAGTAGTTCAAATACACATTGAATTACAATACAAAAACCTTATCTTTAGAATAGTGTTTATAATTATGTCAGAGATCAATTGTTGATTCAGCACGTTTTTCGTTTTTAAGTTTTCAATAGACCGCCGTGATGAATGAAAAATGTATGGATAATAAATGGTTGATGAATTCAATAAATCGCAACTGATGCATGTTATCGATTGAGTGCATTTGAAGAAACACCATTAACTTCTTTAAATACGATTTTCGGTTGTGGTATGAACACATTCAAATATGCGTAAAAAGACAGTTCACACAAAAAGGGATACTTATAATATATTACATCAGAATGTACGTTACACTTAAGTGCAAATCTGATCTTCCCGACTTAATTTGAGTGTAAATTTGGAGAAAATAATGCTGATTAGCTAACGATGCTCCTTATATTCAAGGGTATATACAATATTTAATTTGATCAAGATTTGAGTGAAATTTATGCCGTCTCTAACGCTTTGATAATATTTATTTTTCTTGAACACCATGACATAATTGTACGGTAATTGCTGACACACGTCGATATCAGTCTTGTGCAATCAATTACCACTGTATTCTACACGACAAAACATTGGTGTTTGTATTTAAATGAAGGTAATGCCACTTGCCGTATAACATTATGAAACATAAACTTTCTGTCAGGCGGATCTCCACACACATTTTTTAGCGCACACGGATGGCATGAATAAATCCGGCTTGAACTTGTTGGCCGCGGTATGCGTACATTTTTGGACTCTGAAAGCCTACTAATGATTTAAAGAGGGATTTGATATTTCCTTATATGTTTGATGTCAATTTGACACATTTTGATGATCTGTGTTTTATTTGCATATTTCCTTTGAAATGTTTTCTGTACATATTCAGTTTCGGATGTGTAAGCCGTTAGCAATGTTTAACGAAGTTAATTACAGGTTTAAATCCATTAATAACGTGGCAGTAGTATATGCATCACAAATGACCAGCCTCTGGCAGAACCGGGCTTAAAGGAACCTGTTCACGTTTTGGTAAATGTACATAATTGGAAAAAAAATGTTTCAGATTTTCAAATTTTCGTTGTCGTTATGATATTTTCGAGGAAACAATACTACTGAACAATTACCATGCTCTAAAACATCCCTTATATGCATCTTTTGACGAGTGGAAACCTTAAATATTATAAAGTGTTTCAAACGCAAAACGATTGAATAATTTAGAGAGTTCTGTTGTTATCGTTATATTTTGTGACATTAGGAAGATTGCTTATAGACAGTATAAAACACCCCATATACTATTTGAGCACGGATGGCCGAGTGGTTTAAGCGTTAGACTTTAACTCCAAGGGTCGGTGGTTCGAGCCCCGGTAAGGATTACCTTTTTTCTATCTTTACTTTCATTCTTGTGTTATAGTTGAGGTATTTAGTTCCGATGTTTACATTAATCAATTGAAATCATTTCATGACAAACTTCAAAACATGCCGAAATATGTGAACACGTCCCTGTTTCAGATAAGCCTGAGCAGTCCTCACATGCTTTATTAGTTCGATCCTTTCCGTCTACACTGAAGTTTTGTGTTGATGAGACTTCCGTTTAACGAAACGTGTTTTGATTGGATATGACAACACATGTATGCTTCTTTTGTATTTATCATACAACATTTATCACCATAAATACATATATGTTTACAAAAATCATCTCATGTTGTAACCATTAATTACATTGCAGTTTGTTAATATCATCAGCACAGCGATGATACACCTTCATTACGTTGTGACATAAATTATCAACACAAGTGCACCCCATGCACCGCAGTTACACGGAAATATCGCTTAAAACTACAAATGCCATTAACAAAGAATTTAATTATAATACGATTAACCATCTGATGTCGGATCTGTTGATATTTTGATTCAGGATGTCGGTACTGATTAGTACAACTGCACCATGTTTTGTTATTACAAATTGCAACATATATTGTTGCCACAAACAATATTGATTTGCGGTTATTCTTTTCTTAAGTAATATACATCTTTCAAAATACGGACATGATATGTTGACGTTATTGTCGACTACAACTGGTATATAAGCACGTGTTTCTGTAGTGTCTATACACATATCTGAAAGCGACACAAGGTAAGTTATTATTCCTATTTTATAGATGACTCTTTAATTTAATTTTTAATTTACTTGTTACGATTTAATTTTAATGTTGAAAAAGCTGTCATTCGGATTTATGTACATGTATATTGTAAGTTGTAATAATATAAGTTGTGATAGAAAGGTTCTAACAGAAAAGTCAAACGGTAAGACATTACTCAGAAGTAGTCATACGTGATTTTTAAAGCTTCATCTTAAAATGAAAAAAACATTTGCGGATACAACGGAAACAAAACACACAGAAAATAACAGTTATTTAATATGGTGCATACAAAGTCATACGAAATGTTTTTTTTTTTAATTATTGTTGATCTATAGTTGTTTATTGGTCAATTATCAGCGTTTTGGAGTTCTGACATTTTGAGTTATATTAATTCCTATATTTTTTTACAATGCTATCATAGAAATATGTGTTTATTTAACGGCGATCATAATAGTTATTAATAACAATCCTTGATGTTAGTGTTTCGTAAGGATTAGCACTTGTATATTATAATTTAAAATTGTTGTCAAAATGATTATTTGTTTCACAGTACACATCGCGTTACTATTATAATTATCTATTCAACCTCATCGTTACATGGCGCTTATAGACACCGCTGATATTGCAGTGTTTCTATGTAACTATTTAAACGAGAATGTCCCTCGCAAATCCGATAATAACTTTTTAAATAATATTTAAACTAACAATGCACAATCTGCTTGTACCTTTCATGAAAACATGATCAACGACACCTTAAACGTTATGGTTTGAATACATTGAATCGTGATGTAAGGAGCTATTACCATTGAACAACCAAATGATACGATGCGTTTGAGTTTACTGTTATACTGTTTCAACAACTCACTTATTCATATTTGATTTAATATAAAGCGGCATAACGACAGTATTTCACCTTGATTTGGACACCAATTATATCATGCATATTTCAGCTTTTTATGACGTTATGTATCGATTTACAATGATACACTGATGAAATTGTGAAGAAAAAAGATAAACACTAAACAAATATAGTTTATTTGATAGTGGGACTTTTACAACGCAACAGTTCTGTTATAATAAGTTCGCACGCTATAACTACTATTATTTTTTCCCGCGCTCACGAAGTGTCACCTAAACAAACTTTTGTTGAAAAGAAATAGTTTAATGAGTGTTTCGAACAACAAGACGTAATTGTTGAGTAGCCATTTAATAAATACTTAAATATAATATATTTTTTGAAATTATAATACCGTATTTGAAGTCGCTATTCCTCTATAATGTTTGGTTCGTTTGCATGACGCCTAGACTTATTATGTTAACATCAATGGCTTTCTTCTTTACAGATAACATGAGGTACACGATTGTTGCTGCGGTGTTTCTTTGCCTGGCTTTATCCGGTAGTTTTAATACTAAACGCGATTTATTCATAAATGCGTTACAGACTCGTATACAGTCGTTTTACATTTCATAGCCGATTTCAGTCTCATCTACACACACTCTGATACAAACACATTAGATTATCAATATCAATAAATGGCATTGTCACTCACATTGAGTTGTATGAAACTTGTATTAATTAACGAGCTTTGTACTTTTGTGCATACATGCATTTTAAGAATATATTAAAACGATACGTTATCACTTTACTTTACACAAAACATAGTTGTTAATTAAATTATATAGTACATGCAAATTATACTATTTTACTTATTATTGAACGGTCTTTACTTTTGATATATACAAAATTCCAATGCATTATTAATAATAGTACAGAAAAAAGTTAAAACATAATGTTACAGCACAGTATATTATACAAATTATGACTACTTCTATAAGAAATGACTTGTGTATTGTTTTACAAGGGTTTGTCATGTAAATCGGTATACGGACTGCTAATCTTGTTTAACACCATTCGAACTAACTTTATTTAAATGTATGTGTTATAGTCGACTTTTACATTTATCCCCTGATTACTGGGATAAAAGTCGTCCGATTACATTACATAAGCTAAAATGACTAACAAAAGTGTGTCCATCAGTGCAGTAATGACATATAGATCAATTTTACGCTTTCAGCAGGTGTTGATGGTTGTAGTTGTATAGGTCGGTGGGACCCAGTATGTGGAGTGGACGGAAAGACGTACAACAACTCATGTGTCCTCTTTTGCGCGTGAGTATTGCACAATGAAGAAAACAATATCTATATAACGTAATAGTAAAGACATTCGAAAAGAATATTGTTAGGCGAATAATGGTCACTGTATACATGTACAATATAGTAATACATGTTAAGAGCATTTAGTTTGGCGCTTCCTTTATTTAAGTACAATGTCAAAGAATACATTTTACATATTCGGTATTTGTATAGGAAAAAGGTTCTGGACCGTAAAACGAGTTTTTTAAGTTTATCAAGCCTCTCACAATAAGTCATTTCTAAAGCGTATAAGATATGGAAACTCCTACCTCGTGTTCAACTGTAAAGATTGACATTTGTTATTTCCAAAAAATCATTATATTTCAGGGACTTTGCTCTGAGGCACACAGGCGAATGCAGACCAAATAGCGGTTAGATAAAAATGCTTCTACAGCAGATGAACAGCTCCATGATGGGAAAATTCTACTTTCTATGTCTTCCCAATTAAATATTTAAAATAATACTTTCGCCAGTATTTAACATCACTGCTAGCTGATAGTGTATATGTTATGTTTGTTATATTTCCAGATAGTCAACAACCTGGCAAATAACTTCATGGATTTCCATAACAGTTCAACAGTTTGTTGTTTGTTATCATGCTTTAGCATTTAATAAATTTAAAGAAAAATTCAATGATTGTTTTAAATTATGTGGTATGCAACAATAATTCAATGTTTAACGTAATTTTAAGTTGTTATTAAGCGACTACTTGTTATTTTATCCACTTCATCAATGCCACATAAATAATACAAAACCAGTTTGCAGGTAACGAATTTCCTGATGATCCCAGTTGTATTTAGTGTATGACAATAGCTGGTGTTCTGATATAAAGTAATAACTAGAAACTAGAATTTCCCTCCTGACTGAATTTCTGGAATTTCAGTGTTTGCTGTATTGAAGTAAATTGATTTCTTTAAATTTATGATGATTATTGTGTTGAGTTTAACATTCTACACTTTATTTCAATTGACATTATTCGACACTATACTTACATTAAAGGGACTGTAAACCACGAATGATACAAACAGAAAAGTTGTACAATACCGTATTTGTTTACAATTATTAGTTTATATTGATTAAAATATCAACACTGGTATATAACATTACTTGAAAAAAAACATTATTTTTACTTTATTTTTTTATTTCTTTATTTGTCCTGGGTATGTATAACAGGTAACTACCACTTAACAATAAATAACGCAAGTAGGTTGATCAGCATCGTCACGTGGTAAACCCAAGAATACAAATTGTGCATGCGAAGTGAATTGTATATAATTTATATATATAATGATCAATCTACTTGCGTTATTTATAGTGTATATATCGTTATGTCACCTATTTTCGCAATGTACTTTCGATTTCACATCGCGAAATTTTATTACCGAATATACTGAAAATATGAACTTTTTTCAAGTAATGAAATAAACCAGTTGTGATATTTTAATCAATATAAACTAATAATTGTAAAAACACACGGTATTTTAGAACTTATCTTTTTTCGTCATTCGTGGTTTTCAGTCCCTTTAAACCATCATTACAACATCAATAATAAATCGAAATTAAGAACAAATGTTAAATGATTGCATACACTAAATGTATCGAAAATCCATGATGTCACAATAAAGAGAATTATGCCTTAATGTGACATATCTGTTTTAAATGTAAGCACTTATATCATTGCTTTAGTTCTGATAAATAAATTGTATAAAAACAATAGCATTTCGTACACATACGTTCTTAACACAAAAGGTACATAAGCGCCACCATTAAATTCCCACAAATGCGTCGATTGCAATGTTCCTATCAAAAGCTATAATGTGTCAGATATTCAAACGGATATGCCATGACAATCGGCATTTCGTAACATACTGGAGACCCTCTATCATGTGATACGCCATTGGACAAGTCACTCGACCTATACATACAAGTCTTTTGAAACAATATGCTAACAATTTTCCGTAGATATCGTTCAAACGCAAAGTAGTAGAAGTAGTAGAAGTAGTAGTAGAAGTAGAAGTAGTAGTAGTAGTAGTAGTAGTAGTAGTAGTAGTAGTAGTAGTAGTAGTAGTAGCGGTAGTAGTAGTTGTAGTACTAGTTGTCGTAGCAGTAGTGGTAGTAGCAGTAGAAGTAGTAGTAGAAGAAGTAGTAGTAGTAGTAGAAGTAGTAATAGCAGCAGAAGTAGAAGTCGTAGTAGTAGTAGCGGTAGTAGTAGTTGTAGTACTAGCTGTTGTAGTAGTTGTAGTAGCAGTAGAAGTAGTAGTAGAATAAGTAGTAGTAGTAGTAGAAGTAGTAATAGCAGTAGAAGTAGAAGTTTTAGTAGTAGTAGTAGTAGTAGTAGTAGTAGTAGTAGTAGTAGTAGTAGTAGTAGTAGTAATAGTAGTAGTAGTAGTAGTCGTAGTAGTAGGTACATTCGACAGTGATTTGAACATTACTGAGACTAGATTCATACGCAAGCGTGTTAGCGTATAACGTGACATTACGTATTTTGAAATTTTAGCTATCTTTCCCCTTAAGGTTCAATTATATTAAAAAGTAAATAGCATGTTCTACATTTCATCAAGAATGAAGAGAAATAAAGCGTAATTAATGCATAACCACCGTCGGCGTCTGCGCAATCATTATGCGTGTTCTTACGCCGATCGAATGCATAACAAAGCGATTGCGATCTTACATAAATATATTGATTTAAACCAATACTAGAGTAAAAACATATATCAATACTCTGAAGTAGAAAAATTCAGTGGAGCCAGATTGGTTCCATTGCCAAAATGGTGTATTTAACCAATAACTTAATATTACAAAAAGAATGGTATTATGATATACCATACAATAATGTCTTATTTCATAGTAAAACATTATTGTTAAAATACGGAAGTATGAATGTCAGCAGGATAACATCAAGAGTCGTAAGAGAATAACTGAAATAATTCGCTGGATTTATCGAGTATTCTTATAAAAGTTTTGTCGGTTTATATGTTGAATGTATCTTACAATATATATATATATGTAAAATCCCGGTAGGACCACTATCTGAGATTAAAATTCAGCGCAATGTAAATTGTCCCAATATATTACCCTGAAATTACCACGGAAGGCGATTTTTGACCATCGTCTTCACATCAGAATTTATACAAATGCTTAAACTTATGTATGTTTTTGAAATAAGCCGATGTACCCACTATACAATAGATATTTATCATGGATAAGCGGGTGTATACATCTTATTTGTTATAGCAATTGTTGTATTGGCTATCGGCATTTTGTCATTTGCAGAACATAACGTGAACTCTTACATTTAAATTATCTGTTTTCAGCTGAGTTTTGTAAAATTATATGTAACGTTATTAAACATAATACTTCCGCAAGAATAGGTATTTGTGTCGGGCGCTTAGTGAAGCAAATATATATCTAAACAACACTAACTATCAGCTGTCATTTAATGGGCTGTGTAAGTTGCTTCTGCTTAATGATACTGTTTTAAACAGTGTTATCACAATATTATCGGAAATATTCAGCACAAAGTTGATGTTAAAGCAATGTCCCCACCCGAAAATAATGAATTGGTTCAGCTGAACATAACGATCGTGTCGGTCGTTTTCTTTCGTTGTTGTGTTTTGTTTTTTGTTTTTTTGTGTGTTTCTTCTTTGCTTATTTATTCCTTTGTAAAATATATTTTTTTCAAATATATCACTAACACTCTGTCTCGCAAAATAATCACACTCCGGTTGTTTGCTTATGTTTAAATCAAACTGATAAAATGAAAGCCAGAAACATTTGTTTTACACGAAATACGAAATAAGGCGAATGGTGACTTCCAATCCTCGCAATACAAAACATGTACATCAATGAACCGCCAGCTAACATAGATTCGATTATTGCCTGACACATTCAGTGCCAAAAGCAATAACGATTCTAATTTAAATACATTCATGGCTTAACGGAAACTGCTTAAAAATGCGGGCTATGGTATATAATGGCGAAAATACCTGTTCCGGGACCGAAGTCGCTATCTAGATCGTCACGTGATTACCCCCTCTGGTGAAGCTGTTCTAAGGAAGTTAAATGCAAGTTTGGCCAAAATGTGTGGATATCTCATGTTTAAGTGTTTAAACCAATAAAACTGATGGAAGCAACTAACCTTATTAGATAGAAAAGTAACTTAATTTACTTCGCGTTTATGACATCAGACTTATACCTACTGTAATTGGCGGCTGGAAAGATGTTACTATCCAACTTCTTTCACAAGTAGAGTATTGACTTCCCAACTTCATTTATTGTTATACCTTATTGACATTTAGCCTCCATATACTTGTATGGATTGTTCACCTATATACTCATTTAACATGTAGACTATATTGACGTTCAGACCCCATTCACATGTAGGCACTATTTTCTTTCATATTCAATTCACTTGAGGGTTTATTGACTTTAATGCACCATTTAAGTATATACTCTATTGATGTTCAGACGCTATATACTTGAAGGCTCTATTATCTTTCAGACGCCCTCTACGTTGAATATATATTGGCTTTAAGACTCTATTAACTCTATGCTCTGTTTACTTTTATACTTGACTTATTTGAAGTTTCTATTGTTGTTATCGGTGTTGGTGTTGTCACAACCACCTCCGTCAAATTAAATTTAACTATAATTAAGTAGCGAATGAAACAATCACTGATAAGTACAATGTATCTTGTTCGTAACCGTTAATGATATATTAGCTAATACCCACGTAAACACACGTAAACACAAATAAAATCAAAATATGTGTTTATCTCTATAATAAATGATTACCCCTGGTAAAATAACCAAATAAATGAAGAGGCATTAAAGATTAAAAATGCAAATCATTAATAAAATCAAATTGATACAACTTTTACTGTATTGCACTTTCAGCGCATCATGGATCTGCCAGAGATACTTAGAGCATTATGCTTGAAAAAATAGGAATCAACTATCGGAGTGATTAATCAGAACGGGATTGAGTGTTATAATCTCAATAACTTTTTTAACATACACTTTATCAGCAATAACTTAAATTAACTGTATACTTTCCAGTTCATCTCAAAATAGTGTAAGCATTTAAAAAGGAAGTTATGTATAAAAAAAATCAATGCATGCTCTTTGACTACGTATTTTTAAGATGTGAGAATGCAGACACTTTTAAGATAATGATTGAGCTATAAGTAATGTATTTCTTTATAATCCATGCACACGACCTTTAGCGTGTATTGCGTGTCATTTAGAATGTCTACATCTCTACGTTTATTTGATTCTGTACAGTGCTATATGTTAAATGCACATATGTCCATGACATCAACGAATGAGTTAAGTAATTAATCCATTTAAGATGTGATAGCAAACTTAACGCAGTTAAATCGGGTAATTATATTTGGAAACAGTTATATCCACTTTATATAACAATTCTGGAACACTTTGGGTATGGAAATCAGCAAATCGTCACAAAACTAATAGAGTTCGTGACATGCTCCAGAGATTACCCCGGAACGATAATAATAGATAAAAAGGGAACTGTAACCAGTTTCGTCCAAACAGGTCTGATACCATTGCTTATACTCAGCGCTCTCTAAGTTACATTCCAATCCACGATGATGTCATTTTGATCTGTAAATACAGAGGATATCACTATTCCGGTCGGTCATCTCTGAGACTAATTAGTAATTGCGTATTTTTCAAAGAAATAACGGATTGGCCTATTTCGAGAAAGAACTAATTTGCAAATTGGCTTTTCGAAGAGGTTTGACTGGTAATGTAAGAGTCTGTGCGTGTTCATTGATTGGTCTCAAAAGCCTTAACACGGTTAAGACGGTGTACACATTAAGCATGATTAACGTTAGTCAAATGCTATAGTGCAGCGGAAATGACATGCATTGCATTGTAAAAACACATGATGATGAATAATACAGACGCAATTTACAGCATCTGGTTATATAAAACAAAGCCCCAATTGTACAAACTCTCTCACGTTTTCCGAGTACTTCAGATGTACCATCTGTAGAAAAAGGACATTTTCCATAATCGACAATCGCCCCTTCACAAACAGTCTCGCCCTGACCAAATCATGATCCCTAGGCAGACATACCATTATACTTAGAGATAACATGGAAGTATTGCTCAGTCCTTTAAACAACCAATTGGTGTTCCAGTGTGAAACAGCTTGCAATAAGTTGCATATTGACGCGTAGGAAGCTATTGTGGTGATATACTATGACAAACCACTTCAATCCGTTGTATGAACTCACAACAGCTCAGAACTACTATGAGGAAGGATATCTTTAAGTGAAGAGTGAGAATTATTCAACCTAATTTAGTTGTTTTAATTGATGATGTTATCATTGTGTTAGTGTCAGTATTTGTACTGCTATGCACCATCATTAACTTTATTTTGGTCGTACTTATTATGTAATTGGGATTGTTGCAATTTATAATTAATGGTGTTTAGTGTAAAAAGGTAAGATATGTTCAATATTGCTAGCCAATTAGAGTACACTTCTACAACTGATAAGCAACGCCCACTGTACACGACCAATTGTATATGCCTATGCTAAAGTATTCGTAGCCAATACACCTTAACATCAACATTTCTCTACTTATTTACCTACACTATCACACACCAAAATGTCCACAGTCACAACCTGATTTAACATGTTCAAAACATGATAATGTTTAATAGACATTGATTGACCGTTAAATAACCATGTTTTATCCATGGTCGACAATGTTTCGTGCCGCCTTTTCACCATGTTTAATATGATCATGATTCATAATATTTCACGGTTCTGGAAAATTAGGTTGGACAAACTCGTTTTAGGAACGCGTGGTGTATTGCTGCTCTTATACTGTGGTCTTTCATGATTTTGTTTAAATGATTATTAATGTTTTATTAATTTGTATTTTGTTGTGTCAATAAATATCTATATGATTCCATAGTACTTAGGTCCTTCTTAGTCCTATTTAGTCCAAGGAGGATGAAGAAGAGGAAGGAGGAGGAGGAGGAAAGGATGAGGATGAGGGAAGGATGATGAGGAGGAGGAGGGGAGAGAAGAAGAAGGAGGCGGAGGAGGAGGAGGCGGAGCAGGAGCAGTAGCAGGATTATCATTATTATTAGTAATAGTATTATGCATATTAGTAAAGGTAATTATATTACACATGTTTTATTAGAATTCTGCAACTTAAGTTATATTAGACATTAGCTAAATGTGTTTGTTTGAAATAATGGGCAATACATCTAGTATCTGTTTCTTTATAAATATTGATCACTTGATGCTATGTCAACGCTTTACTTTAAAACTGAAATATTTTCATACAAAAAGCACTATGTTTTCAAATATCAAGAAACTGTTCAATAAACATAAAGAACTAGTCCAACTTCCCTTTAAGGACATTTTGAAATTTAGACCAATACAAACAACCTTTATAATTAAAATATGAGTTCTTTGTTTACTATGTTTTACTGGCAAACACGACTATTTCAACTGTTTGACGAGGATTCATGTCCAGGCAATCCATGTTTTAGGAACATTGTTTCACTGCATACATGCTGTGTAAGCTGTGCGTAACACGTTTATATCAAGTAAGACACTTATTTAGTTTTTGTTTGTGTCCAATATGCGAAATATGTATAATTTGCATGAATTCGAGATCTGAACAATGCTTAGACCTGTTGTTTTTTTTTGGTGACAAAAATCACCTACCATGATTAATTGTCATTCTAAGGAAAATTGCAAAAGTGTACAATGAAAACATCATACACGTACATTATAATGGGACAAATACAATAAAAGTAGTATGTTACATAATACTTCAGTATTTTTGCTTAACAATAAAGATTGACATTTGATTGTCTAGAAAACATCGTGTTTTAACATGGTCAGACCAAAACTCACATAATTGTCAATCCTAGTAAAAATATAGTCTAGCGACTGTGCCATAGCATTAACAATCAAGAATTGGTCATGATTAACCATGGTCAAATTTGATTCAAAGTTAACAAATTAAATGTGGTGATTTGTTGCGTCAGACATGAACGCGTCGAAGTTGCCATCGGCGAAGAAACAATGTGCATGTTCAACTCTGAAGAGCGCATTTAGTGAGCCATTACATTTATGGGAACCGTTTTTCGTAATATAAACCCACTTGATGGATCGATTGTTTTGTTAATTTGCCAACGGAATTATATTTTTGAAAGTGCTTGGCATTCTTTTTTTTCCGGTGCAAAAACGGTATTGCTAAATATGTGAAGATTTTTGTTACATTCCACATTCCACATTGAGATAATTATGTTTATACTTGTATCCGTCGTCGTTTTTATCGTATAATAAATGCATCAGCATCATACTTAACATTGCGTGCCAGCTGCATGCGTGTGTGTATTTTAATTTAATAGATCAATTGTGTAATGCAGCAAAGCGTGGCCATGTTGTAACCAGTGGTTTTTGCATATCAGTGTGTAATATACCTGGAATAGCTAGCTAAATTAGTAGGGCGCTATTCTACACGTTCAAAGTATGCGGGCTCGATTACTTGTGTAGGACTGTACATCAAATTATGTATAAGGCTAATCCTCCATATCTCTGATTTAAGTAAGATGGTTGTCACATTATGGCGTATGTATATGCACCAATGCAGCAACCATTAGTGAACAAACAAGTGATTACGACAGGTAATTGATATTTCAGTCACTATTTCAAATTATGTCTTGGTATGCACATGGTAATGGCAATTTAACAAAATGCAATATCACCACCTTCAAATGACGTATTGCAGACATGTTCAGAGCATAAATTGGTTCCAATAATGACCACCGAAACAAGCATACCTCTATTATTTCATGCCGACTGCAAGCCAGTGTAACAAAAAAAAAACACGCGTGATAGATGCTGCTTTCAGAACTTAATGACGTTAAGAATTAATCGTGAATAGTATTAACGCTGCAAACATAAGCTAGTGATCATATTTTGTTTAATTACTGAAGATGGGATACAAACATAAATCAAGTGCATTATAAATAAAATCTTCGTTATCTTTATTGCGGATGCGCAAGAGCCAATTTAGTGTACTACATTGACACTTTGCTAAATGTAAAACTATTGTCTACGTATTGGGCATATTCTGCTGTTTTTACTATAACAATTAATAATATTAAAGTTTATAGGCGAGAATAATGACACGAAAAACAAGATAACGAATAACGAAAAAAAGAGAGAAATGTAAATTAATGTATTGTTTTTGGTGATTTAAATTTTAAAATACACAAAAACCTTATTTAATATTACTACAGGAAATGTTAATTCCCACATGTGTCTTCATATGATATACAAATGTGTGTTTAAAACACAGCAATATAAATAACGTATTGTATAGTTAAGTTTAAGAACCATTTAACTATGGATAAGATAAGATAATTTGATAATGTCGATCAGCTGTGTACTGTCTATATATATACGTCTCAATCTTAGGAAGCCATAATCGGAGAGTTTTTTTATTTTCATGTCACGTGAAATTATGGATATTTGTTAAATGAGCTGTAAATACTTAGTTGTCAAAAAGAAACAATTGAGCAACGCGTATTAGTGGTAAGTGCAATTTTCGCATGTTCTCAGACTATCACCTCCTTGCAATATAAAACAGCTTCCATTTATGATGAAATTATGTTTTATCTATAATATTATAGCTGAAACTCAAGCGTCTAAAGCAAACTTGAAGACTGCGCGAACGTTGTGTAACGTCGTTATCAGGATCAATCACATCAAGCTAAGTTTGTATATCTTTGATATCGAGTAAGCAATTGTGATGGAGTCGTATATACATGTGCAAATATGCATGTTAAGGTTAAATACTTTATTTTCAAAATACTAATGCTATCAATAAAAAATGATCACTTCTTATTAGACACGAGTTTGAACATACATACATGTATAGTGGTTACTATGATTAAACATTGAAGGCTCCTTAACTTTAGACAAGTCTTGTCCGCCGTGTTCAAAATTCCAAATAAATACTAGCCTTGGCGTTTTTGTCAGAGTGAACATTTGTTATGTTAGATTATAAAAATACTTTTTTTTAAAACTGTACAATTTGGACTGCTCTATACAAATTGACACCATTCATTTGTGTAGATTATCAGTGACTTCCGTACTTAAAAAAGTGTTTCTTTATTTTATTGCGAACCAAACCAACGTGTTGATTCTTTTGATACACGCACACGACATTTAAGTAATGCAAATATGATTTATATGTTGTATATTACTATACGTAGCCTACCGTGGTCAACTATATATTTTGTTTTAAATGTTACTTTTATATAAAACAATAGTAAAGGTGAATACGTATTGTTAAAACATAAAGATATCACAAAAAACATATATGTGTGAAAAATGCATAAACATGTTGCTGTTATTATTTTGACGCATGAGTATGTATATTTAATATATTCTAGACGATGAGTTGTAGATGCTTATCTCGCAAATAAACTATCTTTTCTGATCTGTTGATATTTATAACATGATTGATGCAGAAAAAACAATAGACATTTACATATTCGTTAAAATTATAACGCATGCGCAAATCCTATGAAGTGTTCGTTGATATGTATTATGTTATTAAACATTTTTTCACAATATTCTTACTATTAAGATACATTCAGTAACTTTAAAGTTAATAAAGATTTGAACATAAATACAACAATGAGCATTTGTAAGCATAATATAAAAATATTTTGTTTTGGATTCGATGGAATTTGAATTTTCAGGTGATCATAGAAAAATATATATGATTACTCGTGAATTATACTCGATATTCCACCCAATCCAACATCTAGCCTCTATATAATACACTTGGTATTGTTGATTTTACCAAAAGGTGTGGTCGTATGCGAAAGACAGTCCTGGGATTTCCATTTAACAATGATTTTGTTTAACGTTATCGCACAAAAAAGTAAACACTGTGTCTTAAACATTACATATCGAACACATCATATCAGAAACCGTATTCTATACGCGGTCATCGCAAAAAGCAATGCACAGTACTTGGCAACTGTCGTCTGTTAGTACGTGCATACATAATATGATATGTTACTACCTTCCTAAATGGTATGACAACTTCACCTGCATCAACTACTCAATATGTATTTCACAAACTGCTAATGCGTACACGTGAATTTACTGGTGTATGCTGAACATTAAACTTAGGAAAGTTAACAAAGCAGAATACATAGTGTGTAACACAAATGTGTTTAAATAGCTGTCTTATTTGTGTACAATTAAGTTGTGCATTTAAGGTCAACACTTAAGTACAAAACAATATTTAAGTAGTATGAGAATAAACACAATTAATTGAATATGCCTATAACGCCTTAAATTACAAATGAATTGATAGTATACCTTAATGTGTATGAACATAAACATTTAACATGGTTGTTGCGATAGCATTTGCTAAGATAACGCTGTGGTATTGTCGGAGTGTATTTAATTCTAGAAATTTTACCGAAGGCAAAACATTGGGTCATATATAACCAGGGAACGATAATGATAGCTTGGAAAGCGCACTGTAGACAATTTAGTCTCAACAGGGCTGATACCAGTACTTAAACTCAGCGTATTCTGAGCTCCATTTAATCGAATCGCGATAATGCCATTCCTCTGTAAATAATGAGGATATCACTATTCCGGTCTGTCCTTCCTGAAACTAATTAGTAATTGCGTGATTTTCAAAGCAATAAAGGAATGGCCTATTTCTAGAAAGAACTTATTTGCAAATTTGATATACGAAGAAGATTGAATGGTAATTTAAGAGTATCCGCAAGTTCTTTGATGGAACACATGTATATGGTTTAATCAGCTTGGCCTCTAAAGCGTCCGCATGATAGACGTTTGTTATGTGCATGGCTCGAATTTGGCACTCTCATACTGGTAAAAGGTAGAAAAATAGTTATACCAGTCATGTTTTGTTTTGCTTGCACAAATTTGCTCGTGGATGTGTATCATTGTAACTAAAACATTTTCCGTCATACATCGTTAGCTGTCATTAAATTTTGTAAAGCACCTGCTTTAAAGAGAAACTTACACAATTGGTGAAGGTGAACAGAACAAATTAAATCTAGTCTGAGTGAAGTGTATACAACAAGATATAAAGGGTAAACCAGTTAAAACTAAAAAAACTAAAATGTTTTTCGATATACTTGAGTTAAACCTCGATCCTATTTCAAATTGACATTTTCAATCAACGAGTTACAATTTGTTGTTTAATTGTTATAATAAAACATTATTTTTGTTTCACTCATTATTGATAATGTGTAGTGTAACTCGGAACCACAACACAATAACTCGGAACGACGACATAATAATACAATTCAGAACAAAGTCTTTTATAAAGTTGATTCCAATTTAATACTGTTTATATTGATAATAGTTTTGTGATATAATTGAATTCTATACAAAGTCTCCAAATAATACAAGTCTAAGCATTAAACAACACTTGTCAGGTTCAATTTAATGAATTCAGCAATAAGTCTTAATGTTCGGATACAAGCTATCCTTCATATCAAGCTGAATTGTATGTTTATGAAACACAGTCTCCTTTTTATATTAAAAGGTTGACAATAGCTTTGTAGTTACAATCAAATGCACGTGTCTCATGGATATCATAATATAGTGTTATGACATTGGACCAATGTTGTGACAATAAATATACTATTATATCAAACTCATTATAGATAAATATATGGATCATATAAAGTGGATATTTATATTGGCAATCAATGGATTATTGGTGCAATTACACATTTATTTAATAATAATGTATGTGCTTAACAGATTATATTCATAAGCAAAGCTTTTGTTTGTATTCAACAGTTACATAAACATAGATTTAAAAATTATAGTCGATACTTAAGCAATAGGACTTTGCATTCATGTTGATCCGAGTATGTGATATGCTACATTTGTTTCATGCCTTTTTACCATGGTAAAAAAAAATGTACTAAACTTGTTATTAAATACAGTATATACATGTATCAAATACATATTTAAACAAACAAAGGCTTTAAGGGCAAATCAGAAGATTCTGCTTACCTGACATTGCTCGTACAAGTGCTTTTTGCGATTTGGTAACACAATGACCTAGTGGAAACAAAGTTCAAATCGATTCCGTTTATCTGCTATGTCGTAGCAGACAGATCAAAAGAATGACAAATGTCAATCAATACTATTGAGCACTGGTAGAACCTTAAACTGACCAATAAGTACGCAGTGTAAAGTGTGTTTGCAATAAAATGCAAATTCACACCGACAAAGGTAGTGTGCTGATAGACCATGACATATTCAAAGGGATGCCGTTCCTATCAGCTGTGTGAACTCCTAACAGCTTATAGTTTATTTGAGGTAGGATTTCTTCAAGTGAAGTGTAAAAAGGTTTCAACCCTATTTTAGTTGTTTCTATTGATGATTCAATTTAATGTGTTGCTTTCAACAGTGTGCGCTTTAGGTAACACTATAGTTTGTACCAAATCACTGTCGCAAGTATTGTGTAATTGTGATTTTGGCAATTTTAGTTTGTCCCTCACATCAAGAGAGTCTAGATAAAGCAACGTGTGTTTTGTTACATAAATTGCGTCACAAGTTTTTGCTATTTTATTGGTATAGGCATTAGATTAAAGTTGCCATTGAAGTAAGCGTGTCTTTTACTAGATTGCTGTGCTTGGTGACTCTTGTTTAAGCTTACATAGTGTCATCAATCTTATATATCATATTATATATAAATATTGGACATACTTATGTATAAATAATAACAGAATTTTGGCTCATCGTACATTATCATGTTTGGGAAATAAGAAATAAATCCCTTATCACAATGGAACGTAATTAATTGTATTGGAAATATGTATATATAGATGATGAATATTATTAGAAATCACTATATATAAATGTAATATAGAATTTTGAAAATTATTATTGGATTCATTGAACATTGTTTATGTGTTCTGGATCCGCAATTTGGCTCGTGGGTTGACGTTACCTTACGGCGGTACATAGCAGACACCAGGACCGATAGAACATGAAATGGAAGTTTAAATATTTGCGTATTGAAGTATAGCTTCATTATTCCAATCTGGTTCGGCCATCACAAACATCAGTCGAAATGATCAAATATGCTTATTGAAGCGCAATCTTATAGCCCGAAGAGAAACTATCTAGACCGGTCATCATAAACATTCGTTGAAATTGGTCGAACGTAAATAATTGTGTCTGGCACTTTGTCTGCTGTGTCATGTGGTAAATACATCAGCGATTTGTCCAGTCAACAAGTAGTAATATGGGGGAGGGGTCATACTTGACCAATCAAGAAATGACAAAGAACTATTGTGAGTTTATGTTTTTGTACCTGACAATATTATGCTGTGTTTTGTTGTAAGAATTCAGTTATGCAGCTTGAATCGAAAGTACACTCTAGACTTAAAGCTTCAAAGCATGTCATATTGTACTCTACTTAATAAGTAAAATAAACAGAACTTATAAATTATTCAGAAACTTGTGTTGTTTAATTATAATATATACAAGTAGTGCTTGAATAAGTAACTACGGTACCTTCGTTTTATTATTGATTGTTGCGTGTATGTGTTTATTTTATTGATCACCGTTGGCTAAGACTAATGTGGCCGCCATTATTTTGTTAAGTTTAAGTCTCGTGATCCGATTCTTTTCAGATAGGAACAATCGGCCAATGGACCGATATGACGATTTTGTCTGAAAAGCTACGAATAACGGCCCCTCGCTACGTAAATTTGTTACTATATATAGTTACCATATGTACTATTTGCATACGTGATTTTCACAGAAATGAATAGTTGCGGTTCCGTCGGACATAAACGCGACGAAACTGTCACCGGCGACGCAATACTAATCGTGTTCAACTCGGTAGAACGCATTTAATGTACCATTCAAATGTTGAAAACCGGTTTACGAAATACAAACCCATTTGATGTATTGGTGTTTTTTTATTTTCCGATGGAATTATATGTTTTAAAATGCTTGATATTCCTGAACCTTTCCAGTTCAAATATGTTTTGAAATGACTGCATTGCACTGCATCGGAATCACTCAATTTGAGAAGTCGTAGCAATCCTCTTGAAGACAAGTATGTTAATCATGCTGTCTGCCGAAGTTATAAGGATTGCATTAGCATCATACTTAACCTCGGTTGCATGCTGAGTTTCTAATATTTGAATCTTGTCTTGTACTAAGATGACAATAACTGAATATATAAATCCGTGTAGCACTTTAACGAATAAATGACAGTAATAGAAATGCATACCATGTTAACGTATATGCACGATGATTCAAAACACATTACAAAATGAACAAACATAATAATTAATTGTACTACGAATCATGTGAATTCCATATAAAATGTATTGTAAAATATAACTTGCAGTATGTATATATTCGATCATGGGTGTACTGTGGTCGTCATGCATTAATAACCAAATTGTGTAATTGCATCTATTTAAAAACCCATGATTACATAACTGTTTATGCAATGGAATATAGCGTGTTGTGGCTTAAAAAACTGCAATGTTGAGTTCGCCATATAATTGTCTCGATCTTAAGTCGATTAATAAAGTTTATGTTTGTCGTGTTAAAATGTGAATGAATGTAACATCACCTGTAAGAACAGTGTTTCTCTTGAAGAAACAGTTACTTATAATATATTAGTAATAAGTGCATTTTTGCATGTTCTGAAACTATCGCCTTGTAACATATTAACTTTCTTAAAATTATGAGGAACTTATTTGTATTTATAAAATTATGTCTGAGACTAAAGATTCTTAATCAAAAGTATTGCTTTGCGCGAGCAACCCGGTGTGAAACGTCGTAAGAAGAAGCAAATGCATATTATATGTTAAGCTCATATATGTTTGATACCAAGTAAGCTATTTGTATGCAACGCCTTATCGTTCGACAAATAATTCAGTTATATTTTGTTAAAAATATTACTTAAAAAAAAACAACTGTTTATTCAGGACGACCACATAACCCAATCAGCAACAGTGATTTATGTATTATTACCAAAACCGGAATGTCCATACTTACATACTATATATACATGTTTTTATTGTGAACAATCTGTCTTACTTATCTTTTGATACAGTCACATGGCATTTCATATATTTCAAATATTTCAAATATGATATGAATGTGGTAGTTGATATAACTTTTAAACAATAAACCGCCTCCTTGAGGAGATGGTTAAATCATTGGCTATGAGCTCAAGCGTGGTTTCAAATAGTGATTATACTTACTGTACGCATATGTAAGATCAATTTATGTATTATATTAAATATTTTCAAATACATGGCCGAAGTAACATTCCGAGGAATATTTCAATATATAATTACGTGTATGTACAGAACCCTACAAACTGCAATTATACGATGAAAACAAATTCATGTTTTTTGGCTATAAAATGTTAATGGAGATGAAAACCGCGTTACACAGACACATCATGGTATATCAAATACCCCGCTGCGCTAAGAGTAATATGCGGACTTACTAGTCTGGTACCCGGCCCTTGTAACATAGTGGAATGAAACGACAATTCGATATAGTTAACTCTACAAACACAGTCAATAAATACTTGAATTGATCTCTTTTTCCTTAATTTATATCAAAAATACACTTCGGCAATTGTTGCCATACATATGAGTTATATATTTTGATATTTCTTAAAATATATGTCAGAAATATAGGGCATAGTCATAAAATGGTTTTAAACATATGACCTAAGAGTACTGTTTTGCTATTTTATTATTTTACTTCCTATGCTTTTGTATTTATATTTAACTCGACAATGTATTGATTAATTGAATATATTACTCTAATCTCGGCGTCCGCGTTAAGTTTTGGGTAAAGTAAACGACCAACTCTTCAATATCACTATCTTATTGATATTCCATTGAATCGTTAAATATGTTATAAATAATGTTCGGGGTACAACGGGGATGCGATAGCATTTTGGACCACTTAGTTCAAGGTTATTGTCAATGATTATAAAACAGGTTTTCCGATCAATACAACCATTGTGATGGAGGTAATGTCTTTTATTTTTGTGAGTAGGTAGCGTAGATGTATCCATTCTTTTAAAAAGAATTACATTGTACTAACTTAGTAGGTACAAGTTAGAATAAACTTTCGTGAGATGGTCACACTATTGTTTTACATGTAATATATGATCTTTCAGCTCTAAATCCACATAACTTTATAACTACAACATATTCACTAACTAATATGTCTTTGTGGTAATTATATCCGGCGACTCAGTAATAATGTACATTATACTATCAAAGCGAAACGAAAACATAGTCGATTAACTGTGTTTAACTCTACGGGAACGTTCGTTCTGATTCTATTTCGGGAAAAAAAAATAAACGTTCGTAGCACTCGGATGAGTAATGCTGCATGTATAGGACCAGTTTATCTGCAAAGTATTGGGCTTGATAACATTATAGCGAATGTATTTAAAATTAAGTAACAATTCGTAAATTATCGACGTGCGTCATGGCAGTTTTGATAATACATGTATTGTAAATAACGGAAATATGTTACAATTTATATCATTCGACATGCACAACTCTGGTTTTACATACAATACCAAAGGTGCGTTCAATGCAACAAATCATATTTTCCGTGGCAACCCACTTCTGTTTCGACCAAAAAGCGAACGCACTGCCATCTTAAACACCAAAGTTGAGTTGACACCAAAGTACAGGTATAACAGTTCATATAGTAACTATGTTGATCAATACGTGATTCAATGACGCAAGCAAAGCTTTTCATTACCGGATGTTCTGGACGACGTATACTGAAAATACTTTGTGGAAGACAAGACAAGTAACAGGTCGATGACAGTTGTTTAAAGCATCTGTCGGATGTCGAATAAAATGTGTGTTAGCACAGTAGTAGAGTAGGGATATTATTACAAGCTTACTGGAGTTGACTGACACAATATCTACATGTACATGTGCTTAAACTCTTCTTACGTACAGTTGTTAAAGACTGGTTTCATAATTGCAATTTCAAATATAAAACGAGTAACATATTAACTAATATAAAGCAATGAAATACACCGTGACTTCGTATTTATTTGATATACAGAACAAGTCGAAAACATCGTTTAGTGTGTCCCTTGTGATGTCACTTAGTTTTCCGGCTGAACGATGGTACACGTGTAAAATAAAATACATATGTCGAGAATTAATGTCGATCCAATTTGTGGACATTTGATGAGATAGCTGAATGAGAAACTGATGAGCCTTGTACCTTTGGTTTACATTATTTCCATGTTTCAACGTAACAACAATTACTCAGAACAGGATTACCGGTTACTTACCTGTCAATTTACTAGTATTTGTCTTGCCCAATAATATCAAAAATCTGTCTTGTAAAGAGTGTCAAATACTACGGAGTTGATATGCTTTATTTCAGTATAAATCCACGAACTCACATAGTGTAGACATTTGATTGAAATGTCACGACAAGAAGATATTGATATTTCGAGGTTTCAAGTCATGGCAAAGGATTGTATTTTTTGACGCTTCTGACATGCGTTCATATGTAACGTACCAGTCAATAGTAAAAATGTTTATTTTTTATTTTTGAGATTGAATATACGATGTATCAACATTAAATTAACATTAAAAGGTATTAAAATGTTATTTTCCGATTTATATATTGTTCTTATGTGTTGTTTGTATCATCTCATTTACTGAACCAATATTTTAACCGGATTTTGGTTTTTTAATTGTGTCAAGGAAACGCTTTTGGATTTTTGAATAAATGCTATGACTGATAATGGTAGAGTTGTAACCCGTTTATGTTAGTTTTCATTGTTCAATTGCAATACATTTTGCGATATAAATCCTACGTATTAGTATGATACTTAAAAGCAAACCGATTGGCGTGCCTAATCCAAAGCTTTATCGACAATTTAATTGCTGGACCATCACTCTTCGATGGAGTCGCACAATGTTAACGATCTCATTTGATTAGCTATAATTTCATCGAATATAAGTTCATCGTTTGTAGATTTGATTCTGTACCGCACTCATTCTTTTTCATCTTAAAGCGACTGAGAACCAATAATAACTTCAAGCAAATTCTATACAAGATAGCATATTAAATAATCCACCTATACGTGTGCACTAAATAATTAGTTCGTGGTGTATAACACAGTTTGGTAATTTATAACACACACACAACATTTGAAAACTTAAACTGAAAAAATGTGGTGAATCAAATAATTGTCAATAGACGCGGATTTAATATACCGTGTTTAATTTAAAAAAGCCGTTTACTCCATTTTCAATTGGGGTACATTTAATCATGGATATTAATTTTCATTATGTTAACCTCTTTATATTTAAAGGGACTTGTTCACAGATTGTGGCAGGTTTTGAAGTTTTGAAGATTGTCATTTAATGATTTAAACATCGGAACTACATGTAAATAGCTCCAGTATAAAACAAGAAGAAAAAGTAAAGAAAGAAAATAAAAGTAATCCACACCTGGACTCGATCCACTCACCCTGGAGTAAAAGTCTAGCAATTCGTGTAATGTCACAAAATATAACGATAACAACAGAACTCTCCAAATTATTAGATCGTTTCGCGTGTGTAACGCTTTACAATTTTCAGGTTTTACAATCGTCAACAGATGCATACAATGGATATTTTAGAGCATGGTAAATGTTCATTATTACTGTTTCCTCGCAAATATTATGATGATAACGAAAGTGTGCAGATTTGAAACATGTTTTATTCAATATTGTCAATTTACCAACATGTAAAGAAGTCCCTTTAAATAATACTATGAAAAAACGCACCTGTATGGCATTTTAATATTCTCCAAGATTAAATCAAAATTATTATACAATACATACATATACACAGTTGTTACCATTTTCATTAGCGGTTATTAATCGCAAAAGTGCTTGTGTTTTGTTTTTCATTCATTGTTTCCTCAATCATTTTGATTATGTTGTTTTATGTTCTGTGTTGCTTAAAGGGACTTATTCATTACGTTTTGTAGTTTTAAAATGTTTTTCAGTACCATATGTTTATACAAATTGAATAACTTTTCATGCCGATATGTGATGTCATTAGTACATGTATGTAGAAACTGTGTTCAGTAATAATTTAATTATTGAATGTCTATCAATACACAAACGTTCCTCATAAACCTTCCACTAGGTGACTATAATTTGTATAGGACACTCATGTCAATGAAAACAAAATGCATAGTAAAATTCATATACCAGTTTTTCCCTTTCAAAAACATTAAAATGTGTCACTGTGGCCATCTTGGAATACAATCGAAGTACAAAGGCATTCAATTATGTATCCTCTCCCAAACCAACGTATTGTCACGCCTGTTCTTGTATTATAGTTTTCAAAATTGGTTTGTATTTCCACAATTACATTATGACGTCAATGCTAGCTGGAGGTAACCACATGCACATTATATTCATAGAAATATATGACAATTCATACGAATTTATATTTACTTATTGTTAGAATCGATTAATTAATATGCTTGTGTAACACGTGTAGCAATTTTAAGTGCATAACCCCGTATTCATTATAGCGATGCAATCGAATAATTTAATAGAATGTCCGAGGAAATTCTGAGACTAGCGACACACAATTCGTGTTATTTCTGTATCGTCTAAAAATAAGTAAAAATCCATCCTAAACTCTACAGAAGCCACTCCTTGCTTATGACATTAATTGAACCCATTCGCTTTGTCTTCATCCATTACGTTATTAAATTACATCCGTTCCCATGGTTTATTCAAATATATGGTACTATATGTTTAGTGCTACACGGTCATTAAGTGGGTTTTGAATACATCCAGTTGAACAGCAGAGTAAAAACAAACGAGTGTATAGGTCGCACTTGTTTTTGTAAATTAATTTTCGGTATGCAAATGAACAATGTATTCCAAATATTTTAGAATGCAAAATATCAAGTTGGTCCGCAGCAGATCCGAAACACGACAATAAGCGTTTTCAGCATTATTTTGACCTGATACAAATAAAATAAGTGCACATAAAGATATTTAACTTCAACTGTCAACTGTCTTTGGACGAGGTATTGGTAATTGCACAAGCACTCATATAAAGTCCATTTTAATTATTGTTACCAAATTAACAAGTACACATTTAATTGTTTCACTAAACAAATGTAGTCAAGTATTCCACTATGTTTTGTTACTTGTTGCTCAGACGATTGCTCATATAATGACGATACACATTGGTAAATATTAAAAGTCTTTCTCGTATGATAATGGTGCAGTTTCTATATTTCTGTAATTAATTATACTAAGTATGCAACCAATATATGAATGCGCTCAGTGAAAATGGTTGTATGTTAGAGTTTGTTTCATCAAAGCTGGAATAGCAATAACTAACTTATACGATTGTTAAAAAAACACATACCTGAGATTTTAAAATAAGCAGTTTGCGTGTTTGTCTAACACTATTTACACTTTGTGAACACATTTCCATAGATAACACATACACACATCCGTTATACTCGTTGCATGGTTTACATTGATGTCAAACCAATGGGGGCTTATTAAACATAAAATAATGATTACAGATGGGGTCATTGTGTAAATTAAAATTCGTTGAATACTCTTACTTGAAAAATGTGTCACATGTCGTTAAGACTGTTACAAAACACACACAAACACTATTATATGACTGATATGAACAGATGGTGTGTCCTGCCCTGCAAGTAACGTACCGATACACTCGACAAGATGTGCAGTTTCGATTACAAAACAAAGACAAATGCATATAATATATATAAACCAAAATGTATGCATCGTTATAGAAAAATAACGTCTAAAACAAGTTTTCCTATTGTATATGGATCTTAAACGTCTTAATCTCAACTGATTGGAACATTCATTATGATATCTGAACGTTTTGGGACATCGGCTATATGCTGCGAAGTAGATGTACAGCGCGTTATTGCTAGTGGAGACCATACATATTAATGTAAATAATAACGCCGTTTTGTGTGAATTGGGCCTGATACAGCAGAGTAATGAACAATATCAAATAAGTTAAAAAAAAACATGGGTTACATAAATAATTCGGCATCTTTAACGTCACTTCATTTTATCACATTTTGTAGATTGATTTATATGTTCAGAAAATACAATTATTACGACTTGTTTTTACTTCATTTTATCACATGTTGTACATTGATTTTCGTGTTGAAAATTTGAAAAGAATATGAAACTCCATGTGTAAACCAATAAAGCACATATTTTAAAGAAATGTAAAACAATATATTTTTGTATTTTCAATACAGTCGGTATGAAGTTAGAATTAAGCTCAACTGTGAGAACACACCCTCGAGAATGACCTGAATGTACGTGCATGACATGTTGACTATTTTTGTTGTCCGTATAAGTATAATCCCATTATATACTGATCCTTACTGCGCAAAATGCACAATATTACCATCGGCTTATTAACAAAAACGTGGCGAATGGCCTACGGGAGACAGAGCAATACGCATATCACATTCAATTGATCGAAGATCGTGGCAGTTTACATTAATCTCAACACAATACAATATAAACTGACTTATTTCATCAGGCAATTCCATTTTTGTTCCATGATTGTGTTGGAAGTGAATGAGAAGAAGGACTGCTCTCCGCAATTATAGAAATATTCACAATATCCCAATACGTTTTGCACGCTTGTTCGGTCAATTGAGTCATTAACAATAATCTTGTTAAAATATCTAACAACACCATTGCGGTTGGCTCATTCCCGTTCATATTTGAAACACAGTTTTAACACAGACATCACGATCTCCACGTAATAATCGAATGTCTAATATTCGACTGCAACTGTATTGTTGCTATGAAAATAATCTAACATAAATGAAAATATAATAGAATGCCCGTATCAACACTGCGCGGATATATATTTTGAAAACATGTTTTTAATATATGGTTAGTATACTTGCTGAATGCTAAAACGACATTTTTCGTTTCAAACAAGTCTTAATTGTGAAAAATACATCCTTAATTCGAGGGATATTTCGAATGTGTTCTTGTAATTCAAGGCATGGTTTGGTTTACAATCTCGTTTATTACATATTTAATAAGTGCCCTAACTTAAAATGTACAATTATATGATTCCATTGATTTTTCTGATACGATTGGAACTTGATTTGTGTCCGACCCTAGTCAAATACAGACGGATATTAATTCTTTCAAACATATCCATTAGTATTAAGACCCTAACGTTCTTATTACCGTTGTCATAAATCAATTAAGCTGTCACTGGTCTATCAGTGCATGACCGAATATCCGTAAAGGTCTGAGTATCGAACATGCTTTGGTTTCCATTGTACTATTTAGTATTTAAGGGCCTAATCAGTGTTTGTTCGTGTTATGCAATCGATGTATTCTTAGTGTAAATAGCAGTAAACATGAGCAGAGTCCTTATCAGTTTCAAAAGCAAAAGTAACAGTAGCAGTAGCAATAACATACACAGTAGTACCGGCAGCAGATGCATTAGCAGGATTTTAATCAATATCTGAAACCGTGGCATAATCAGAAGAAGTAGCAACAAAAGCAGCTGCAGTAGTTGTAGTAGTTGTAGTGGCAGGGATAGTATTGGATGTAGTTTAAGTAGTAGTATTAGTTAAAGTTGTGGTGTGTGTAGTATTAATATTAGTTAAATGGTTTGTTCGACGCGGTTGCATCTCTTATCCGTTTAATTCGAAGGGACTAGTTATGGGAACCATCTTGCAGAATTTTTCCCTTAAAACCATTATACTCAAAGTACAAGACTCTTGTGATAACCCCCTTGATTGTACGCGACTGTTCTGGAAATTAGCTTCGAGGACTTTTCTTGTAAAGCAGAAACATGAATAGCTATAATACCAACTCAAACAACATCAATGAAAAAAGCATTGTGTTCTTCAAAAACATATAAACGTCACTTAAGCCTTTCGATTGAAAGGTTCAGGAACATGCACAATATTTTACTCTGATATTTGCAAACAATGACTATTTCTCACCGTATTCAATATACATCTACATCATATTTCAAACATACGTCGTGTACACACACATGAACATTGAAGTGAAATGTCAATTTCGCGTTCACCGGAATGATACAATAAATAAGTTGCCTCAACAATATGGTGACATAAAAAGTAGTACAATATAGGCTGCATTATACAATACGAGTATAAGTAATCATAACAAATGCAACACAACTGTCTACTTTGTAAATTGAAAAAAGACATTCACCTAGAATGTTTTGAGAAGCTGAAAATACATTTCTGATGACACAAGATGTGTGCCATGTTCTTCTTTCCCAGAATGCAATATAATATTTACGACTGTACCGTACCTCTACTACGGCATAGTCTCGCTACGATTTACCCGTTAAACGGATACAATTGAACGGTTACTTTTTACAGTGTACCAGCAACAACAACACTATTTAATTTTATGAATGTCAGGATGTTTTTGTATTGTTAGTATAATTTACACTTCAAAGCACAATATGTATACATCGTTTGTCAACATGGAAGTCAACATTTTACACATTGAAGTATGTGGATTTCGGAAATAACATTAATTCAAGCGTATCCAATCATATCAACGACACCCATCACCGTTCTTTGTGTTCATTTAGGGGTAAAGCAAATGAACAAGTGTTATTATTCAAATCATTCGCAAGAGAATTGTGTTGCAAACATGCGATTATATACATCATTTGTGTCTAGTCTAGTAAACATATCAATAATACTATACTGGTGTGTAATTGTACGTTTGTGTAGGACTTCTAAATGATACAGTAACTTGATACATTAACTTACGTTTTTCTATTAACAAGGCAATTGCATATTTATCATGTTCTGTTAACACGTATTACGCTTCTTGGCTATGATATGTTTTGTCTAAAGTGTTTTACAAATCGTGGAACGTTTATAGTGAGCTTTGGGATTGAAACCACGTGTTGAGGAAGAGAAAACGCGATCATGAGCAGAGTAATGACTGGTTCGCAAGTTGGCATGGTTTGATTATTGTATTTAAGAAAATGTGGTTAAGATTAATGGTGTGTTCGAAATTATGACATTGTAACAAGCACTTGCCAGCAATTTCAATGATGAAATACCTTTAAAAAAAGAAAACAAATGGTAGTTTGTATAGACGGTAGTTGAATGCAGAAAACGATCATTTAGTCAGGGTGTTTTGCGACCGACAGAAATTGCTTCACGCACAAAGAAAGTTAGACTGTTAGTTACCTTAATGTAAATGCTTAAAAAATATGATGCAGACACTATTTACACTAATGACCATGAGCACATGTTGGCCAAAAGGCAAGATAGCCAATTATAGTTTTGTTAAAACACGTTTTAAAACGAAGTGCGTACACTACATATAATAAGTTTGGGCATTTGTTCGACACATGATATGTTACAAAAGGACAGTATACAGCGAAAACGAGTTATGAATCGCCGGAAATAAGCCACGAAGGATTAAACCAGATGCATGTTATACCTAGATATCGGTACAACACGGGTTGGGTCAATGGAAACAAACATCAGTTTAGGCCTGACACGAAATTAAGCATACACAGTACACAGTAAAGCTTAATTTACTGTGCAAGAATAAGTATTTCTTTCATAAACCAATGGTGTATTAGCTTATAATGGCACGATCGAACACAAATGCATCCCTTAACCGATCGACAATTAATGGTTTATGGAGTATTTGACGAAAAAGAATTATATAATTTGAACTAATCATGCCTAACGTGACTTTTAAATTATAGTTCTTCGCTTATGCGTACGCTGAATTTGCCCTGTTTTCTGCCCATAAAATGTATGTTAATATGCTTTCTATGAGACATCGTCATATAGCGATCATTATAACGGATAATAACATTATTGAGTATTCACAGTTGCGGAAACCTTGCGAAAGCTGTAATGATAATTTCGCGGAATGATGTCGAGATCGTAACTAGATTTGTGGCTAACATCAAAGGAGAAGGGTACCAGCTGCAAGAAATACAACTTCATTTGTCGTTAATGGTCCTGATGACACATTGCAATTTAAATAATATCATTCAGATAGTCAGGGCTAACAAATCTGAATGAGAATTCCGTTTAATCAACGTTTTGTATAAGACTCAATACAATTGAGGTTTCATATATATCACCAGTATAACGTCTACTTATACAACTTGGATCCAATTGATGTGTGGAGTAAATCGTCAATCTAAGTTATAGCTGTTAAAACTAGGTTGGCCAATTAAGACAATGTGTTCGTTCGTATACTAGTGGAACTAATAACATCAATAAAGACAACAGCCTGTGCATCAATTGTTTTTTGAAGTAACATATTTGATCCCAACACCATTATATCAGCATTATCGAATGTATATCAATTGTATTTGTCATAATAATAATTCAGAATCATTATTATTAGATTTAGTGTATACATGTAGACTATCAATTACCAGAATCAAACCAATGCGCATGTGTAAATGATGGGTATGAATCACGAGTGGTAACGGAGCGTCTCTAGTTTTCGACGAACGACACCATACAAAGCACTTTTTTCGCAATTATTTAAAATTGTTGTACACACCGGTTGCATACTTCATTATTAAAAAAAATATTCCGATAATGAAAAAATATTAATATCGGTGAAAACGATACAGGAAACTCTTAATAAAACGGTAATCAGATAATAAGTAGAATGCAAAATAATACACATGTTTACCTTCAGGTCAAAACAGCTCTTCAAACTATTCGAATCAATGCTGAATACATTCACGACAGTTATTTCGTGTAAAACCTTAGAACAAGGGTTTGAGTTGTGTTTGTTGTTTGGAAGTCAGGCCCGAAAATGTGCTAAAAAGAAAGTCAGTTCCAGAAAGGGGGTTAAACCAATATATTCCGGCAAGTAATACAGTATAAATTGTGCAACCGCGTCGCACAAACATGTATAATCGTAACTGTTGTTAAAGTTTACTATTCACATGCGCAAATACTGTGTAATATACTATATAATGCTTCTGGAACATCCCATATATCGAAGGTCACAGAAGTAAACAACAGATTGGCGGATAGTTTTCCTTCAATAACTTGTTTAAATCACGAGTACGATCTTACACAAAAACGAGGAAGCACAACTACCGTAGAGCCGAAATGGCTAATTTTAAGAAAAATACATATATAGTGGCTTAACAAGTGAAAATACACAATACTCCCTCACGAATAATATCAAAACAACGTCATTTTGTTAGTAAGCCCCAACTTACCTCACTTAAACGCAGTCAACCCCCGTATGCATATGACCCCATGCATATCGAAGCAACCTTGCTTAATGTTAATTTTTGTTTTATATTCGACAAATATGATAACCATACCATAGTGGTGTGTGCTACTGGTTCAAACGAAAACAAATAAGCTGAAACAGTGATACATTCGCATGCCTGGAACTACATAACTATGCACGTTTACAGGAGTCAGAAAACATATTTTTTCGGTAGGATTTGTTTAACATGCATTATGAACATGATCGATTCACAAACTGCATTTAATGTCACAATTATTTTTTTAACACCTGTAATCAATAATCGAAGGGGTGCATTTCAATACAAATACCAAAACACGATGATTAAGGAAACAATACATAACTTTGCGACTGATCCACATATCATCTTAATTCATATGAATTCTGACAATATTTAATATATTATATTGAATTCACGGTTATATATGTTGCCAATTTATACTCGCGTAAAATATATAGTTGTAATGATATATTAATAAGAATAATTAAGAGGAATGGAATTAATAATAGTCCAAATTAACGTAAAACACTTCTTACAAAACTGTAATTTGGGTGCCTTGGAAAAAAATGATTTTCCGTCAAACTAAACTCAAACCTATAATACAGATTGTTTAAACGTGAATACAATAGAGACTTGACACGTATAAACCCGACTTTTTTACACTTAGCGATTCAAATACAATCACAAGCATGCCTATTCATGTCCTGTCAAGCCTGTATCGGGGTTTCAACTGGGAAATGCAATTAAAAAAAAAAACAGTAGGTTTCAGAAAGCATCGGAATTTTTAATTAAGGCGGAAACAATGTAGATACGAAATGTTGACATATATATGAGGAATCTTTGGGCCAATCAGAGCGGATGTTGTTTCCTCATCCGACAATCAAACCATGTATATTGTCTGTACATACTTACACTGGTTAAGGTTAACTTACTTAGCACAACATATTAAAAAAAGGTATTTAGTTTGGATATTTATTTGAATAATATATATACTGCAAAACCTAGAAATGCATTTAGTAGAATCCGATTGTGTTCGCATGATTTAGAAATAGAAAGAATAATATTTGATAACGTCAATTACCGTACGTACAATTTATGCACTACATGTATGATTGAATCTTAATGTAAAAGTATATGTGTTTGTCCCATTCATAGAGATAGGAGGTCAACACACAACACAAAGCTGTCATTTTATAAATTGAACTATTTAGACAAATAAACGTTATAAAAGTCTGTCAAACTTATACGTAAATATGGAAATGAATATATTCAAAAAAGTTCAAGCGAACATATAAAAATGATTATTATATGGCGTTCTAGTTGTTTCAAATGAATTCATATGATCTACGATCGTTTTTGTAAAAGCGTTTTTATTTATTTTGTGCTTATATCATATCTAGACATTTTTTGCATGATAATAAGTGCTATTCAATACTTTTGTTCAATAATAAATATTACATAGTATTAATTATCATACTTCTTTGCTTGGCCGAATGTTATCTCATTGCTTAGATGTATGTATAATATGATTCTATTTTTCCCAAAGGCATGCATTGCGAATAAATAAATAGTGATTATTTCAGACATCCGCGAACGAGTAAAGAAAGCAATAACAAATTTAAGGATAGAAGAAGCGCAGTTTATTCGGGTCATAATCTTTAGAAACAGTGTTATATCAACTATATGTAATGAGTATTAACACTTTGGAAATGGAAATCTACAAATCGTCTAAAAATGAATGAGTTCGGGAAATTCGTTTAATGGTTTCAACATGCATTTGCTCTTCATGAAAATCAATTATAGAAGCCAGTCAAATAAACGAGCTGTGTTAACGCATGTTCACAAGGGTCTCTGAAAGTGCCTCCGTGAGAACAACTGTATAAACTTAACAATCGTCGTCACATCGATACAGACGCCCAGATAGAACAGAAATGTGTTCGACTGAACAATTATGTGTATTGTATTGTTTATTTAATTTATTTGAGATCGTGTTGATAACGAAACGTACTCTTAATATGTTATTTAAATACTAAACGTATTAATTTGTGTTAATGCCTGCTTTATGAAATGAGAGAGATTGTATGTTTTCTTTCCAACTTCTTATCGGTGTTTCGATTATTATAACATGCTGTCTTCTATGTATTTCTCGTATACTTGATATATATATCCTTCACGCACTATTACTCTGGCAACAATAGAAATGTGGCGTGTTTAGTTATTTTTGTACAATAAACATGTCAAAATTTGATTAAGCAGTATTGATAATAACGGCGAATATCTTAAATTGTGGAAACCATAATTCACTTTTAATTCCGAACCGTCAAACCTGTCACGTCGAAACATCCGGAAAGCGTAACTTATATATTGCTATGATTATAATCATTCAAGGAAAACATCGAGATTATCTTATATTTATCACATAAGACGACAGCTGCGAAAGCCTTTCATTTGCTGTTTGTTTTAGGCGTTGAGAAAAACAAATTTTCTAAACGCTACGATAATGCTTGGTTCTTGTCTTGTTTGAAGGTTCTTGTATTTAAAATATAAAAAAAGTATACATCATCATTATAGATTTTTGAAGGCACATGTTTGCGGCATTTAAATGATTGTATATTTCACAAACTTTAATCGCGCCCTCAGACCGGTCTTGTTGAATGGAGCTCATACAAATGATAATATACATTGGTGTTGCACAAAAATATGATCATTGACATTTTAATTAATGTCTGAGTTTTAAACCACTCGATAATGAAGTTAATGCACGCTAACATATTGATTAACTATGTTACTATTTATCGACCATTTGCATTTTGCCAAACATTGTTAAGTGCTTCATCTCAATCGAAGATACATTCTTTAAAATAAGGATGATAATGGTTTTATATATATCATCGTTATCCTCTTCTTGTATGTTTTTAATAATTTACAGATATATCACTTCAACATCTAACAAATAGCACGCTTGAAGTGTATGCTGCTCTTATGTATACCGTCTGGATAAACTGAATATCACATATAGTGTATGGTACAGCTGCAGCGTATAATTTAATACCCCAATTTAAAATGATAGAGCAGTGCAGTGTTATTTCAGTGTCTTGGGTATAAAACACGAAGCACATGTTGCTTCCGGAGAGAAACATAGATTGAACATGTGCTTTTCTCACGTTACTGAGATTAAAATAACCCACGGTATATCCCGAAAGCAAACACATTGTATTTTCTTTTATATATGTTTGATTGCCAAGTTAATATTATTTTCTTATATGACGTCGTATCTTCGAACTATGTTTTCATTGAAACCTAATAATAAGAATAAAAAACAATTTTGCGCTATTATGATTCACAAGAAATGTGTCGAGGATTTTAAAGGTAATTTGAATGAGGTGCTCCTCTGACCCCCAAATAAGTCTCATTACTATGGTCGCCGTGCGTTAGAGGCATTTTAACCCAATTATAACCATCGTATAAATTAACCTTAACAGTGAGCTAAAGGTCACTGCCAAACAAAGGAAAGTCATATGTGGTTTAGTTAACAAAACTCATAAAAATACTCTTACACATGTTAATAATTATAGATGTACTATCAACTAGTATTGTCTACAGGAGGTATGAGGTATAGTTTGTATTATTATATGTTGTTTCCGAAATGTCATCGTAATTGTATCGGACATGTCGCTTCAAAAATGCAATGTCAAATTCAGATTAAAGTAGTCTGGATTTAAAACATGTAACACAAATAAACAGCTCCAATTTCCGATGGTTGCACAATTAAGACATTACATTGAAAGGACGACTGATCATACCATAGTCGTGTGGATTAATCATGTATGTCATTTAACACATTTTTAGATATTTCTAGCATTTGTCAGCGGCTAACATCCAATTAAATGTTTGTTCTCTTTAGCTTCTTTTGATTTTGATGAGTTTCAAAGATAATAAATGACAATATATAACCAACCAATGTATAATAAGAATCACGTGTCGTGCAACAGTTATTATAATATAATGGACCGGCGTGGTTTGTTTCAAGGGGTATGCCGGCTTTTTTAAAAGTCTATCAAAATCCGGGATAAGTCTTTTCCGAACATTCGAACAACCAACGTGTCGCTTAATTCCAGGCCGTCCTCTCAACCGTGTAACAACGATCGATTCGACCATATGTATATATGTGGCGCTCAAAACAGCGGAGCCATTTGTATCCTAAGACAGTGCCGGCGTAAGCTAGAACCAGCAGCAACGATTGTCTGGTCATTGAATTGTCCACACACTACGAAATGGTCCCCAAAGCGTCCGAGGTGTGTCCATGGTAGGGTGCGTCGCTTCAATCAACATTTATACCAATGGGTCACCACAGCCGATTGGTTGAATGCTCTTATTGTTGATAAACCTAGATGAACCCATGGACAATCCCGTGTTTATAGGTGAACCGATGGGCCCAACAGTGACAATTGTATTACATATGCTCATGTGTGTTGGCGGATACAAATAGTAAATGCATGCCTCTCGATGCATATATTTACTGCATTTAACATTGTAGAACGCATTTACGCCAATATGACGTGATCCAATCAGTGACCGTAAAAGACGAACCGCGGATTGAGATTGATTTAAGACAACGCACCATGTCATGCAGCTACGGCAACGCATATTGCATTGTAAAACAACCATACATAGTAGTACTATTGCCAGCAACAATTTCTGATAACAATGCCATTGAGAGCCTCGTGAGGTTCAACCAATTTAGCCTGTGTTAATTTAAATGGCGTAATAGATGCATAACCATCCAAGCTTTGTTATTCGACCTTTTATAACCTCTTCCTAAATTACATGACAATGATCCTATGTAATCATAGAAATAAGCTCGCTAAATGGCATTTGAAATTGTTTTGGTGTGATTTATTTGACGTAAAATCTCTCCAGCGGAATGGAGTTTTAAACAATAATAATGTTAAGATATCAGTTATCGATATCGAATTTGTCTTATTGCTCAGATGCCTTGAACATTATGAATACACATATAATACGTATTATATAAGGATGATATACAAATCAGGCAGTTGAGCATGTCAATAAATAACTGAGTATGATTAGAAAACGTTTATTTATGGAAATATATTAAGACTTTCGCGCTGTGTGACGTCATATTTCTTGATGAGTTCTTAACATTACACAATAATTGCTATATATCCAACAATTAACTTAGAATATGTATTGTGACTTATGGATTCATTCCTAGAATTACATTACTGATAAATCGTATTAACGACGAATTGGGAAGAGTGGGCTGTTCCCGAAACAAACAATCAAATTTAAGAGGTATTCTTGTAAAATTCTTAGAATTCCATAAAGTTTCCTATTTGGTACAAGGCCGAAATAATAAAACTAATTTGCAACATAACTGATAAAGTACATTTACATATCAAATGTGATGATGATTGAGATGTGAAGCGACAAAAGTAATAACCTGTATTATAATATAATTAATACCTTTAACAAGTGTTAAAGTTTATATAAACACACACAAAAACAAACATTATAAACGCATATTACAACTTAATTAATAATAAAAACGATCAAGTGAGTATTAAGTCAAACAACTGCCCCTTTATACGATGCAATGTGCATACACAAAAATATGCATAAATAATACGAAAACGCACATGCTGTTAAAACAGGTGTAATCACATCGAAGTCAATGATACATTATCAACGCAAATCAAGGTACAAAACCGGGAAGCAAAATTGAATAAATTCATAATTCAATGCACACATACAATGTTACCTCATTGCATTGACATGGCACGTACACAGTTTTATCCGAGAACCTTTTCGCAAAAAAGTTATACAAAAACACAAAAAGTTAAAAATAAGTATTTAATTAAAACAATAAACTGTCTATACCCTATGAATCATAACACACCAATATTGGAATAAACACTGTCATCAGATAAGTGTGTTATGTTGTTATATGTTATTTGTGTGTAAAATTTGATATCTCTCAAATACACTAAACGAAGATTGTAATTAAACGCTTCATTTAGGTATGTAGTATTTGTAGTATTTAATTCGTTAAAATGTTGTATGTATAATTAACTGATGTACAACTTAAGTAGCACGTACTAATATAAATGGCACCCACGATCGAGTTAAGTTAGCAATCACTAAATACATGATAAAAGAACTAGCGTAGTTGAATCGGGTCATAATCTTTCAAAACAGCAATATGCATTACATGTAATAATTATTAACACGTTTGAAATAGAAATCTTCAAATCTTCCTAAGAAGAAACTGTGTTTGATATGCTTTTAATGGTTTCAACATGCATTTGGTCTTTATGAACACCAATAATAGTCAGTCAAATAAATGAACTGTATACACGCCCTTATACAAGCGTCTCTGAAAGTGCCTTTGTGAGAATATCGTTATAAACTAAACATTTGTCTTCCCGTCGATACGGATGCATAGATAGTACAACTGACCAAATAGCTGTTAACTGTACCTTCCTTATTTATTATTCACATATCTGCGTTATCAAGAAACGGACGCTTAAGATGTAATTTATATAGCAAATTAATTAATTTTGGTTCAATAAATGCTTTCTGTAATGATATATATATTTTATCCTACTGCTAAATGATTTTATAGAACAAAATGTCGAATGTACTTGAATAACGCGATGTTTTATTGAACAATTGATGGATTAAATTTAAGAAAAATGTCACTGCATTGTTCTTTAACTTTTCGAAGTAAATCGATGTTGAATTAAAAGGGTAAATGCTTTGACGAATAAGTCGTTTCTTTGTCAGTCGATCAAAGAATGTCTATCCACAAAGAATTGCCTGCTTACACCAAGTGCTTTAAAATGAAAAAGTTGGATGGCGATAAAGACATGTGTGCGGAATTTTAACTCATCATGGAAGCAAAATAAACGTGACGAAAATAAACATGGTTATGACACACGTTCGGTGAGTAGAACAATAACCTGTAGATGTTTTACTTTTTTATGTCAGTTAGTTAAAAGTGTGTAAAAAGAAGAGTTGTGTATAGACTAAAATTAACAGTATCGGGGGGATAAATGCTGCATCATGTTTCACGTAGGGGTCTACACATTTGTAAATTTCAAAAATGGCAGCCATGTTTGTTTTTGGTATTTAACAGTGGTGAAAAACAAGATTTGTAGATTGAACAAAACCGTCTTTTTCTATTTCAGTGTGTAACGTATGAAACGCTGATTAAATTTGAATCGAGGCATATAGCGATATTTTGTCTCGTTACTCTTCTTGTGCGTGGAATTCTTAAGGACTATTTCGAGTTTCGTAAACGGGAAAGATCACAATTAATATTACTACGCAATCTAAGATTCAGATATTTTAATCTGTTTTTGCGGTTATTTTAGCAATTTAAGACTTCTATTTTGATTGCATCAGGAATAAATGAAATATAATACAAATGTTGTAGGATAAATAGAATACAATGTTAGTGTGACACACTAACACACACTTACATAGTATTCTCTATATGTGTGGTCAATTCCAAGTTCTCATTGGCGTTTCTCTTTTTTTTTGTGTCAGGGTGTATAAATATAACGTGGTGAACTCGATCGCTTTATAATTAAATAAAATCGGATTATACTAGTTTTGTTTTAGTTTACGTGCTTGTCAAAATGTTTAAAGCAGTTAATAATGAAGCATGTAATGCACATATTAAACATATCTTTATTGAACATATTTGTAAGATATATATAATACATACTATGTAATTACACATTTGCATTGTATGTATCTCCTTCAATATATATTTATAATTTATCACTTATGCACAGTTGTGATAGCAACCATGCCAACGTGATTGTGTTTAGTAACAGGTCCACGCTAGATTAATCATTTAATCGATAAGTATGGGGCATCTGTCAAATTGTGGCAACCATAATTTAAACTTTATTCCGAGCCGTCGCACATGTCACAGTCTAATATCCAGGAACCGTCATTTATAAATTTTTTCATAATAACAATTCTAAGAATACCTTGCGGTCAACTTATATAAGTCAAATGTGATATATTGCAGCAGACGACACTGGTGACAGCCTTTCATAAACTGATGGTTTAGGCGTTGACGCAAACACATTTCAGAAATGGACTTCATTTTCTAAACCCCACGATAATTATTGGGTTTTGTCTTGTTTGACAGTGTTTGTATTAACACTGTAATGGTATTATGCATCGTTGCAGCTATCGAAGGCACGCATCAAACCTAGAACTGTCGACATACACTGTACACTGATAGTTTGTGTCATTTAAATGATATTATATTTCACACAATTCAGCTAGCCCAGGATTTCAGAATACATCTATAAAATGATTTGTTTTTGGCAAGAAAATATTATTAATGTCCAGAGTAATTTGAATGTTCAAGTTTTTAACCAAACGAGAATAACGTAAATTAATGCCAAAATAATGTCTAATTATGTTGCTATTATTATAGAAACAAATACATTTGCCAAATGTTTGCAAGAGCTTCAACTGCATCGCAGATGTAATTGTTTTAAACTAGTGCGGTTGATTATGATGTTATCTTTCATCGTTATCGGTCTCTGTACTTCTTGAACAATTTACAGATGAATCACGTCAGTATACAACAAAAACACCTCTGAAGTATATGCTGATCTAATGTTAACCGCCTGGATGAACTAATTTGACATATATTGTATAACACAACTCTAGTGAATAATGACCCAAATTAAAATGATAAGTTATTTCACGTTCATGTGTATAATGTTGATTAACAAGAACATGTTCGAGAATTTTAAACGTAATTTGTATGAGGTGCTCTTCTTGCTTTACACACAGGCATAAGGAATAGGGCCGTAATGTGTTTGGTATATCTTGGCCCGAGTAGAAGCCAAGTGTTACTTAGCCCTAACAGTGCGGAAAAGCCAAATTCCTTTTTATTCAATATAAGCCGATGCACTTAATAAGGCGTCTTTTAACATTTAAGCTCATAAAGCTCGTCTCGATGAGGCTTTTATGATCAGTAATGGGTACAATTATGTCAAATGTAAATTGTGAATGGTGCATTGATGATAGTCCTCAATACCTATTATTCCTCTCGATGAAATCATTGTGTATACAGGACAGACACTTAACTGAAGTGCAATGCTCCTTCCACAGTAACGTATACCTTTTATTGAATTCAATTCAAGCGTCACGATTTGGCTTCATGTTTCATTATTTTCTGTCTGCATGGGTAGAATTGCTTCTTGGCTGGAATCTTTTCCGACACACTTTTTTGTACCAGCGCAGAATATCTCATTTAAGAAAGACATTGATTTTAAGAGGAAATGGAATATCCAATATACTGAGTGCGTTGACTATGTCATAATACTGAGAATATCATGTTAACTTAATGTTGTTCATTAATTCGTATTATATACTGCACATTGATTTTATAATGTGTATTTAAATAAAAAGAAATACCATAATATGGAGACCACCCTTAAAAGTATCTTGATGTTCCTATGCTTACTCAAAGCTAATGGCTAAAGGATGCTTAAATACAAAAAGTATATTACTCTTACCTATTATAAGCTACGGTAATCGTGTTTATTTTCGGTTTTATTATGAACGTTGTATTACTACCGGTTATCAGATATATGAGATGTGTATTGATATTGATATTGTGCTACGTGCATTGTCTTTTTTGGTAAGACATACAACCAATCCCTCTAAATATTAGTTATTTTAGGATATATAATAAACATATCAGCGTTTCAGAAAATCAAAGACGTACGAGAAAATAGATGGGCAAATTTGCATTATGAAAATTAAGAAAAAGATATATTATATCTGCCAATGTTTTGTCCATATTTTAACAACAGTCCTCTTGGTTTAAGATTTGAATTACACATTCATGTCTTACACGTTCGACAATTGTACAAAAGGTATAAACATATATGTCTGTCTTATTTTTAAACACAAAGGTAAATTTACTTAACCTTGCAAGAAAACACAACAACCCATTGTTGCTTACAAAAGTAGCAACATTCTGATCTGAACGAGATTCTTTGTACCGCTATATGTATGAGGATGTATGTGTAATACGCGGTCTAAAAGTTTTTTGTTGTCACTAATGTCTCAATCCCGCACGGTATCCGACAACAAATTTGTGTGCATTGCACTATGCAAACATTATTTCTCACTTTAATATGCTAACTGACATAAATCTGCTGAATCTATTTCTAACAGGTAATTGCTCATTTTGCAAAATTTATTAATATGAAAGAATGTAGCAAAAACAATGAAGAAGAAAAACACGCAGTCTGACATACCAAAACAATAATGCTCGGGTCAGGTTAGTGGAAACAAACAACTGTTAAGACCTGATTGCTTGTTTGTGACAAGCATTTAATGCACATAGCACACGTCAAAGCTTAAATATATAAGTGTGTATTATAGAGGTCGTCATGACGTAGTAGATATGGTGTCCGCCTAGCGACATGTAAGTCACGGGTTCAATCCCCACTGTGAAAGCGTTTATTAAATCTCCCCAAATACACGAATAGCCGGTTCTACACAACGGATAGTATTTTTTTTTAATTTTGATGTAATCGAGCTAGCATAAATAGGCTTAAAGTAAATTAATTTATTCCGTTTACGTTAATGATCAATTTGTTAACTAAATATGTATGATATTATGAAGCCAAAGAGGAAAACAAACGAATTTATTTACTGATTTGCAATTCATGGTTTGTGAGTGTCGAACGAACACCAATGGTAACATTTTAATCAATCATGCTCAGCCTGACTTTCAAACTATAACTAGTGAACCAGTTCGTTGTGTACGTGTGTGAGTGCGTCTCAAATTTGCTTTTGGCTGACTAATATGTCTGCAAATTATGTTCAAATTACGACAATCAGCACTGGGTATTAACGGTGACGGAGACCCTTATTAACAAAGTCAAGCGACGCAGATGTTAATTACAAGACAAAGAAGAGAGACAGTTCATTGCGCACTGTGTTCATAACCTTTTCGGAATTACGTGACTAGATTTGTGGCAAAACTATTTGCTGGCATCAATCCTTTAAAGCATTTACAGTTTTTATGAGAGCCTCTCGTACTGATGAATCTTGTTAATCAATCAACTTTGTAAATTGTCATTGCTTTGTTAGCAAATATGGCATCTCGTGTTGAGCCTGTTTTCTGTAATTCGACATAACACATCGCTAAGCAAATGGTATCAACTGCAAGAAAAAACAATAAAAAAACAATTAATTGGCCGTATGGCCAGATTTAATTAGGATTGAGCAATTCAGAAAGCCAGGGCTTAATAAAGTGAAACAGTAGACCGTTTTATCAAAGTTATGTATTAGACTTAATCATAGGGATCGTCTTTAATACCAGCATTACTTCTACTTAATATACTTCTAGGTTATATTTGGTGTGTGATGTCACTCTACAATTTAAGTAATACATGTTCTAAATAAGTTGGCCCACAAAGTTTTTAATTTATAGAACAACTATGCACATTTACTCAAGGCGAATGCCTTTGCGCTATTTGTTGCCTAATTAGTGATATCGGATCCCAACAACATCATCTCAACATTATCGAATGCATATATACCAATATGTTTTATTCTTTTTTTCATTATTATTATTATTATTATTATTATTATTATTATTATTATTATTATTATTATTATTATTATTATTATAAACGGAAATGAACCGGTGCGCTTGTTAGCCTTGACTTGAATTCTCCACCATTGTTAATACAGCGTGTCTCGTTATCGCCAAAAGGATGACATACTTCATCTTCGTTCGCAAAAATCGCACGATTTAACGCTGCTATGTTCACCAGTCGCAGAGGTAATTATTAAAGATGGCAAAGAGTATAGAAGATAAACGACGATTATTTGTTGAAGTAACGACGGGCATTATATAATTAAAAGGATAAAGAAATGCGTGCGTCCATTAACGTTGGAGAAAACGCTTAAGATACACACAACACATATTTATTAGAATTCCACACAATGCATGTATATAACGAAAACGAGTGTTTGGAAGTATAAGTTCAGTGTACTCGAAAACTACAGGATCACAATATTGTACAAGAGTATCGTTCACACATGGAAACAAAAACATGGTTTGCTGTTCATGTTAGTGGTTCTGTGTATAATAGTCACATTCATTTGCATATTATTCTTATCACACTGTACAGTTTACTGTTGTAGCATGTAAGTATACAGGCAAATATTGCGACGCCTAAACGACTGGTAACAACGTTAGAACAAGTATGTTCTTTAATACATTAGACCCATTGTGAGACATTCTGGATCTGTTAGCATTAAGAGCTTTTGCGCGTCGATGTTTATTCTCGATATGTTTTCGATGCCTGAAAGGTATTGTCTGGAAGAAGTAACATTGATCCTTAATGAACTATGGGTGTTTCTTTTCTGCAGCTTCAGCTGAAATCATGTCAATGCATTGGAACACGTGAATGCATGCAAACGACGTATACAGCATGGTATTTTCCCCCAGTACCAAGTACCGTTATACGACAAATTCAAATGCGCGTATTTCAATATTAATTGTTCATATACATAGACAGCTAAATTATTATAGTGTTCATAATACGTTAATATGCACAATTGTATATTTAACTAAATAATAATACCACATAAAATAAAATCAGCATATCAATGCTTCGTTTAATTCAATTGTGCAGGTACGTTCATGGTAGTCAAATGTGTTATGGACAAAACGGTGAAATATCATCCTGGAAGTATTGAACATAGAATAATTAAATCATAACAATATAAACACTAAACCAATAATCAATAAACATGGGCCATTTGCAGGTATTGACTTTGTGTGTATATACTAGGTAACCACTTAAGTCGGGATGTATTTCGGTATTTAGCACAATACTGAATTATTTATATCATTCAGCAACTAGCAAATGAGTTGTGTTTGGCAATACGTACATATTACAATTATTTAAAGGTAAATTACAAGATTATGGCATACCATATCGAAGGTAACATGATTATTGGGAATCTCTTGCTTTATATGACACATACCGGATTACCAGAGGGTTGTGTGACTCTTGCTTAGATGAATACTAATTAAAATGTTGAAATAATGATGCATTTCCATAACGGAAACAACAATCAATGTACATAAACAATAGTCAGAAAAAGTAGTATTGGTAGAATTTGGTTAACATGCAATATTGACATCATTTCACTGGTAGGCATGAGAGAAATGTGATTGATTCATATAAAAATAATAACGTCACATTTATTTTCCTAATGCTGAGGCAACATTGTTGTGTGAAACGCTATATATATGCATTATACCTTCATTGTATAACGCATGCAATAGTAGTAAATAGCGCGGAAATATCTGAATGTTGGTATAGAAATTAAGCTTTAATTTATAAGTCCGACATATACTTTTAACAAATGTTTTATAGCATGTTGTGGTTAACTATACACTCAATACACCCATCGAGCTGGATATAGCTATACGTGTACATATAATTGATGTAGCTGTTCATTTACCTGCAAAAAACTATTTAAACTTATTAAATTTACATAAGGTATGTAAACAATTAGCATTACAGTATACACGACGTTTATTTAAGCAAACACACTGTTGCAAATATATCGGTAAATTAAAAAGTTTCTGCATATCATAGTAAAACTTCTTTAATTCGAGGTCGCACCGGGATGACACAATTCTTGAGTTTTCGAAAGTCTCAAGTTAGTTATTTTGGACAGAATCTCTGACATAAAAGAGACAATACGACACGTTTAAGTCATGGACATAAACACGTTAAATGTTCAGCGTTTATGATACCTTGTTAACACATAATACATATGTATATGTAATGCAGCTTTAATAATATGTATCAATGGTCATGCCGCTATGCAATATATTACATTGAATAAAATGTCCGAGGAAATAAATGTTGCTATTTACGCTATAGCAGGTCATCTTATCCACTTGTTCATTAAACCTTAAATCCGGAATCATGTATAACAATGAGCGAACGATTTCATGTTATGGAGGGTACAATTAAATATTACATATGACTAAGGACCGACACATGCGCTCAAGTAATCGAGTAATTATGATATCAATGCTGAGTAAAATTTGGTCATTTCTTATAGAGTAGTTACTGAATTCGTGTAAACTATAAGGATCGATAGAAGGAACATTTTCATAGGAATAATCTATGTTTTAGTTCAAGTTGTATAGTTGTATTTTTTACAACATTTTGGTCAGACTTGGAATTGACACATTTTTTAGGACGCATGCGATTTACACATCAATGGATATTTGCGATTTCGTGAGACATAAAGGAAATTAAGGTCTTACTGGCGACACATTATTTGGAACGTTGGACGACGAACGAGTGATTAACTACACCATTAAATTGGTGAGAATGGTCAATCAATTTCATTGGTAGAACTATATATTTGGGCTAGACTTTACATTTCAGTAGTAAGTCTAAATTGTTAAGTGCTTTGGGCTTTTGTCATCGTTGCTGATGACACATTTATAAGCGACTGAACACCAGCAAGTATACAAACTCTTAAATTCTCTGGAATGTTCGCCTCATCAAGTAAAAACCGCGAACGAAAACAACATGTATTCAAATAACAAACGATTACGAACGTCTTTCAACGCATCTGCACTGCATCATCAGCATTCTTAACATCGGTTGCGGGTGGTATCAATAAGGCCAGCCGTATATAGCTTCCATTTGATTTCCATCTGCAGCCTTGCCTCAGAAAGTTGCAATGTATACTAACTACAGAAATAATGAACTAATAGCCATATTAGCAGGACTTAATTAGTTTTAAATCCCCTAGTCTTTTATTAAAGGCAAGTGAAACTTCGCCTTAACAATTCAGGACAATTAAGCTCAATTAAGCTTAAACAATGCAATAATCAAAATTTTGGTCACAGGCTTGGAATTAAAAGTGCACAGCAGTATGTGTTTAAACTTGTTGAACCGCCGAAAATAAGGCTAAGCCAAGAATTAATAACAAACCACATACACATATACATTAACCTTATTCTCGGATCATTGCAATTAAATTAAAAAATATATATTCCGTGTATTTGCAATCTAAATACCCAATGGCATAATATTCACAATATCTAGCGAATTATACCATTTCCATGCATACTGAAATAAAGTATATGTACCAACACGTCTCTGCTAAATCCCCTCATGTGCATGTAAGAATTCAGCATCGGCTTCAAATTGAACCTAACATTTTACTTCCAAACAGTGTGGAAGTGTTCGCAAAACGTTTAATTGATGTGTAAAATACATTACACTGGTTTGATGGAAAATGAAATAGTTAAAAAAAAACAACATTTCGCAAGCTACTAATAAACACAAACACTTGTTTTTCGTAGTTCACTTTTCAGAGGCTGTAAACAGAAGAACCAGTATGCTGTGTTTGCGATCTTCTTCACATCGAGTTTGTATGAAAATGTTCTGTATACATATCTCTTACATAGGGAAATAAAATTACAATGCATAGTGACATCATTAACAAACGTATTAAAGAAATGACATTGAAGAAGAGCAATAATAAATTCCAGCTGCCTAAAGCAAATTGCTCTCTGAATAAATGAAATGTATACAACCGTTGTTATTAGATACCTAGCGGGAAAGGCTAATATAATACGTTTGTGGGATGTATAGCAACTTATAAATAGTAACTCAAAATAAATTGACCATTTGTCAGAAATAAATCATGATATTATAGAAAACATCAGGCTTTTAAAATGCCAGAAACAGTGATGAATTTTTAATTCCACTTACGTGACTCTGGCACATAGAGGCAATTTCTTGAAAATGAAATTCGTTCAATTTTACAAAGATACAACAGATAATTCAGTGACATTTCATTACATAGACGTAAGGAAGAAATACCAAACATCAACTCGACAGCCACGAAGTAAATTCATACCGCTCGTCTAACGTATTTAACAAAATACTTGATCTATTAGGAAGTCACCTACTGTTATATCAGGTTGTATGTTCACTTTTTACTTGAACATATTTCGGATGTGCGGACAAAATTCCTATACTATATGAAACACCAGCTATATTATAAGAAACACAAGCTATGTTATAATAAACACCATCTAAACTATATGAAAAAATCAGCTACACTATATGACATACCACCTATAATATTTGAAACACATGTTGCACTATATAAACCATCATAACGATAAATGAAACCCCGATTTTAATGAAATAAAGCTTTACTTTACATAACAACAGTAATAGTATAGCCAACTGCATGTATACTATTCGAAATACCAACTAAACCATATGAACCACAAGATTTAATACATTGGAATACTATATCAAAACGCTTAAAACAAGTTGTCAATGAACAAGAGAGGAATCCTATGAAACATTAACGTATTAACATTCGCTTGTCTATATTACATAATAATCATTTGGAACATTTTGCAAAAATGTGTTTCGTAGATTGCTTAGTGCTTATAGTGATCAACATGGATCAGGTGGTTTTAATAGCTATATCTGTAACTTTAAAACTCAAGCGACAATTGTTAGCGTACTCAAATGACAAATTGCTATTTATTTAATTTGAAATCTCAGCCTCAGCGTTTGTTAACACTACACATATTAGATATATGGTTCAATTTAAATATATATTTAAAGCGATGTTTTATCGCCCTTCAAATAACATTTAAAATCAAAACAAAGTACGCGGCTTACATGTTTCTTCTAAATTTATCAAACTAAATGCCCACATATTTGCTCGACATATTTTCCATCAATCATAGTTGTATTCAATTTTACACGTGTCCCATCGTGAAGCCGAAACCCTGATTAACTTTTCGAGCGACAAACTAAGCGGTGTTTTCGAACTGTTATGTATATCAAATAAACATGTGGCCACGTTGTATTTTACTAAGTCATACTAGTTATAGTCATTGCTTTATATTTACAATTGTAAATATGGCAACCGAATTAAAAGGCATATCGATAGCCAGGCACTATGTTAACTTCACATGCATGCTTGGCATGGATAATGCCATTGTCAAATACAGGAAACTGTATGTAAGCTTACTGCCTATCACATGCACATATAATTTCAGTATCCGTCAGTAAGCATTAAATTAAAAAATAACCTATCTACTGTACTAACACACATGTGATTCGTCCGACTTTTCAGACAAATGATTTAAAAAAACTTTCATTACACTGTTAATTCTCTTTATAGCTGTCACGAGAACATTTGGTCATAGTCCGTATTAAACAACCGGAAATGAAAAGCTTTGCACACGCCACTTAATTATGTATTGTACACTATTGCACGTTACGATTTGCATGTTTATACCTATACGTTGATGCCAACACAATTCTTCTAGATCGATGTGCGTTTGCTGTATGGTCAACATCAAAGTGCGTTTCAATTACGAATATGAGTTGTGAGATTCAACGCACTTTGGATATTTCGTGTCAAACCAGAGTGATGCATGTCTGATGATACAGTTTTAAATGATTCCAATTATTAACAATATTCTCATCACTACCACTACATTAGGCTAAGTAGTTTGGGTAAACACCGTAGGGCCTTAATCACTGTCCGACACCAACGTTGGGTGTAACAATACATTTTTATAGAGAATCATTGTATATATACAATTTAATCTCCCTATTGATCATCTCTTACAATTTGCTCGTGACAAAAATGGTATATGTACTGGTCACAAGTTTCACATGCAATCAAGAGTCATTTCAGAACACTCTGTTTGGTATTACGCATCCGCTAAACCGATAACAATGATTGTATTAATCATGTGTCTGATTTATTTCTGTCGCTTTCATGTATCTTTAGTAATAAAACGAAATATTATCACTAACTTAGGTCTGCAGTGTTATAAATATTCCAGAGTAATTCTTAACGTCATGGAGTACTGAAAGCCGCCACTTGCATGTGTTCTTTTAACTGTTGGTACTGGCTTGCAGTCGGCACGTAATTATAGAGATATGCTAGTTCCAGCGGTCGTTATTGAAACCGATTTATGTTCCGAACATATCTGCAATGAGTCATTTGAAGGTGAATAGATTGCATCCTTTAGGTATTCCATTACCCTGTGCGTACCAACAAATAATTTGATAGTTTTCTTGAACTATAAATTACCAGTCAGTATCACTTATAGGATCACTAATGTTTGATGCATTGGTGCATATTTATACCCCAGTAATTGACAACCACTTAACTCAGAGATGGGGAGGATTGGTCATACAAATATACTTTGATCAACAGTCCTACACAAGTAATCGAGCCCGCATTCATTGAACGTGTATTATAGCGCCCTACTAACTTAGCTAGCTTGTCCAGATATGCAACACACTGATGTGCATAGATCACTGGTTACAACCTTTGCACGCTTTTTTGCAAAACAAACTCAATCTATGGAATGGAAACACACACACATACACCGGGAAAGCAATGTAAAATATGATATTGATGCATTAAAAATACGATATTAACATCGACAGATTCAATTCTAAACATCATTGCCTCAATGTAGAATGATACGACTTCCCAATTTAGAGATTGCGTAACTGCAACGGAAAAGACAATAATGCCAAGCACTTTCACAAAATAGAATTCCGTTGGCAAATTAAAAAAAAAAACAAAAAAAAAACCAATCGATCCATCAATTGGGTTTATATTACAAAAAACGGTTCACTTCAATTTAATTGCACAAAACAATGCGCTTTGCCAAGTTGAACGCGCACATTATTGCTTTGCCGACGGCAACTTCGTCGCGTTCATGTCTGACGGAACCGAAACAAATCACTCACCACCGTTGCTATATAAACATAAACTCATATTTGAACATGGCTAATCATAATCATTTCCGCTGCACAATAGCAGGAAACAAACGTTAATCATGATTCATGTGTACGCCTTCTAAAACGTGTACAGGCTTTTGAGACCAGGTTTACTTGATAAAAATACAAATAATTGTTGATTATCAATGAACAAGCGAAGACTCTTACCTTACTAGCCGATCCTCTTCGAAAAGCCAATTTGCAAAGAGAAATCACACAAAAACGACGCAGATTGTATGGTCATCGGCTTGAAATGACACAAGAAGAAGATGTATTTATATATCGATTTTTCAAGTCACGGTAATGAATTGCTTAGGTACAATTATAATTATTTTATTTTTGTAAACGCTACTGGCATGCATATACATATGGAACGAGTTACACAAAACACGTTTTGGTTCCAGTCTTTACCTAAATGCGTTCTTAAGATAAACTATGCGATATATCAAAATTAAATTAACATGAAATAGTTTAAATTGTATTTGTCTTATTATATATTTGTCTTATTTGTATTTATTGTTGCCATTTAAATGACTGAACACATGTTAAAACCTGCGAATGGAACGCTAAATGCAAAGGCTATATGATTTTGTCAAGGAAACGTTATTATTGGATCTATGAATAAATCCGAAAAACTTTTTGCTAGTTTTAGAGTTGAAACAAGTTTAGTTGAGTTTATTTTCCGTTTTACAATTTTAAAACATTTAACAATTAAATTCCTCCATATTAATGTGAGACTTAAACGCAAACCGATTCGCGTTTCTTGTCGACCAATTAATGCATGTACCATCAACTTACGTTGGAGTCGTAAATGATCGCATTCAATAAGTATAATGGTATTGAATATGCTTTACTCGTGTGTGTATTTTATTATGTATATAAATCATTGTTCATCTGAAAGCGACCTTTAACCAACAATAAATATATGTTGATATATACATGATAGCATATCAAAATAATCCACTTATAGACGTGCACTAAATAGTTAGTGCATGGTATATCACACATTATGATAATTTTTAAAATAAATACAACATTTTCAAAATTAAAAACTACCAGGCTGTGGTGATTCAAACAATTGTCATTAAACGACGATTTAATAAACCGGGTTCAATTTAATAAACAAGTTTTTCAATCTCAATGGGAGTAACCTTTATTCATATATTTTGTAGTATAGTTATTTTCATAAGTTTCACCGTTTCAAATGTAAAACAATACTATAACTAAACACTGCCAATCCTGTATGAAATTGGAATATTCTCCAAGATGGAAACAATTAAAGTTAATACACAATACATGCCTATACAAGGGTTGTAACCATTTTCATAAGCCGTGTTTTATCTTCTTAATCTCCAATGCACTTGTGTTTGTTTTTCATTTATTTTCGCCTGAATCATGTCGATCATATATTACCTCTCAGAAGATATTTTTCATGATTGCTTAATCGGACTTATTCATTTAGTTTTGTATTTTATAACATATATTTCAGTAAAAGGAGTTGTATACCAACTCAATAACTTTTCATGTCGATATGTAATGTAGTTATGTAGGAACTGTATTGAGTATTCGTGATATTAATGTATGTCAAACACTACACAAACGTTCCTAAAAAACCTTTCATTGGGAGACTAACATTTCTATAGGACACTCATTTCAATAAAAAGAACATACAAAGTAAAATGCATATACTTTTTGTTCCTGTCACAACAATCCGGTTAAAGATTGACACTGTGGTCGTATTGAAATACAATCAAAGTCCAAAGACATTCAATTATTAATCGTCTCCCGAACCAACATATTGCCACGCCTTTTTTCGTATTAAATTTTCAAAACTGTTTTGTATTCCCACAATTACATTTTGTTTATTTAGACGTCAGTGCTAGCTGGAAGTAAGCACATACAAAGTATATTCATAGCCATATATGAAAACGCATACGAATATATATACATGTATAGTAGTAGTTAATGCGAACTATTTTTTTGTGAGACTTATTACGCACTGAGCGTAATAATTTCGTCTTGTTCCGGACGTGAATAAGGTGAATGAAGTGAAGTAAAGAAAAATAACTGGAGATAAGCTGGAGATATAGACGTAAAGACATGGGCCTTCCGTGTATTCCTGGAGCAGAGACAAGCAGCATATATTAACAAAAAATTAAGGTGAGCAATTAACGTAGATTTAAGTAAATTATAAGTGTTACAACGGATTAATTAATACGATTGTGTAACTATTGTAGCAACTGCAAGTGCATACACGCGTATTCATTATAGCCATGTAACAGAATATAATTTAATATAATGTGAAAGAGCAGTCTAAGACTAGCGAAGCACAATTCGGGTTGTTTTTGTATCATCTTAGCTTAAGTAAAAGTGCATCCGAAACTCCTATAACTCTACAGAAGCCAGACCGTGCTTGTGACATTAATTTAACCCATCGTTTTGCGCGTCGTCCATTACATTATTACAGTGCATCCGTTCACATTGTTTATAGTTATTAATGGTACTATACGTTCAATGCTACACAGTCAACCGGTGGGGTTTTGAATACATCCAGTTGAATAACAATGTGGAAACAAACGAGTGTATGGGCCATGCCTGTTATGTTCAAGCATGTTTGATATGCATATGAACAATGTATTTCAAATATTTCAGAATAATAAATATCAAGTTTGGTCCCCAGCAGAACAGAAACACGACAATTGGAGTTATCAGCATTTTAATGACCTTAAACAAAAAACATAAGTACACAAGTATTTATATTTAACTAAGGAAGTCAACTGTCTTTGAAAGAGGTATTGGCAATTACACAAGCACGTATATTAAGTCCATTCTAATTATTGTTACCAAATTGCACAAGTACAAGTAAAATTGGTTTACTATAATAATGTAGTCTGGTGATGACTCTGCAGTTTCTATACTTCTGTATGTAAGTATACTTAAAGTATGTATTTACGATCTAAATGTGCCCACAGAAAATGGTTGTATGTTAGAGTATGTTTTATTAAAGCTTGAATAGCAATAACTTAACTATAAGATTGTGAAAAAATGAAATATCTTGGATTTTGAATTAAGCTATTAGTATGTACTCCATCTAATATCAGTAACACTATCTGAACACACTTCTATCGAGAACAAACTCACATATCCGTTATATTCTGTGCGCGGATTATATTGACGTCAAATCACTGGCGGATTTCAAACATAAAATGATGATTAAAGCTGTGGTCATAATCTGGGACAGATTCCTGGAGTTTGTCAACATAAGTCTGTTGAAGTCATAAAGTATGTGTCATCGCCTATCTATCCATCTCGTGCGTCTTAACCTCACCATATATGACTAACTCATTCATGCTTACTTATAAGCGTCACTTCATGAGTGCATCCCTAACGTTCCTGTTTATACCTGCTGTCTTGTCGATCAAGAACCTGAGGCTCTGACTGTGGATGTACATTGAGTTTGACTACGTACTCGTCTGCACGATTTCCGTGTGTACACGCTCAAGTACCTAAAACATAAAAATGGTTAATTGCATAGCAACGTGTATTGTGGATATTACTATTTAAGTTTATCTACGAATTACAAACATAATTCAAGCAGAAAAATGACGGCAATACTCTTGTTTTAATAATAGTTTGTAGTTAAACGTTTTATGTGTGAGTAAATAGTGATAACATAATATAGGTGTATATAATCTTAGCAGTTGAATTGCGATATGTGTTTCTATATCGGTGTTATATTTAATGGCTTTATAGTTTTTCCAAACATATATGATTGAAGTGGCGTTTCTGACACAGCAAAGTTTCAAATAGTATCGTATGTTATATGTATTCTTGGTATCTATAGCTAAAGGATTAAACATTACTATTAAATGGAACCAACCAAGTGTCAATTTTGCGTATGCTTTTTAATTCGATTGTGCAACATTTGAAGTTATAATTGAATGTTGGTTATATACAGTTAAACAATAATGTAATATAACCAAATAACAATATAAGCATTTAACTATTTTCATTAATTGCATTAACTGTATTTTAAAGAGAAACGGAGATATACAGTGAGCCTTTACATAGTGGTGTTTTGCAATCATTTAAACATGAGTTATATATCCTCAAATGTACATCATAATATGTATTTATCGGTTACTGGAAAAGTTTTAAGTGCATTAGAGACACTCACTAACGAGTGCGGAACTAACAGGCCCCTTTAATGCTAAAACTGTGGTTTGAGTTCACAAGCACTGGTGCATCTTTAGTGACAACGATATATATTATTAGTATATGCAAGCCAACATGTATATTTACTTCAGCGTATATTGAAAGTATGATTTGGTGTATCGGTCATTAACAACCGTTGTATTGCATACACGTGCACACACGATTCGATTGCAATATGTCAGATTCATAGCCAATCTTCGGGCGTTGTTTATCGACTAGTGTATTAGTTCGACTCACATGATTTGCCATTTGCATGAAGTGTACAGCATGTGCTGAAGTATCCTGTAGGTTAGTATGATCAGCTCAGTTATTAAGGAACTTCTTACGTAAAGTATGCTCTTCATCCATAGATAATTGGGTGCTCTACAATAATTAAAAACGTATGTAAAAATACCAGTTAGGTTTATCCTGCATCTCTTTTAACCTTAGCGAACAATGCCGGCGCAGAAAGGAATACCAACATGATTCAACCGAATGCGAGACTTGTGCACGTATTGCCGATAGTACATCGAAGTCGGCTTTATATGGAAGTTACTAATACAAATTTATAAAATAAAATAAAAAACACCAGCGACTTTATTTTGTATTTTGTTCCTAGTGCAATAACCACACTTATTTAGTCTAGCAGTCTGGATAATATGTACTATTTCTCTTACAAATACTGTTTGTCGCATTTTTCAACTGCATAGTTCGCGACTGAAGCCACACAATATACAACACAAATATTTGGCAATGCCATTCTTTTGAAATACAAGGATCATTTTTATATAAATCCGTGTATAATTAATGGACCTCAACACTCAAGTCCTTTGATATTTATATGATGAAAGTAAAACAGAAGGGTGTAAATAGCAAGTCAAATATAACATTATCACAATTCAACACTAACCAGTTAATATTATAATGAGTAAAACAACAAACATGGACACGTGTTTCGCAGTTTGATACTTACTTAGTCTTATACTTCTGAAGGTAATGACAGCATGCATGAGCAATTACCAATCAATTACTCTTTACAAGATAAATTGTTTTAATCTTCATTATTTTTAAATCAAGTACTTTATATGCAATAACCTTGAGTATGAACCCATATAATCTCATTTGCATCATTTTTTAAGTAGTATTTATGGATCAATCAAAGGCAATACTGCTCTTCGGATACGTATCGGAATGATGTAGCAATTCAGACACGTTCACTCAGGATGACTGGAATACACGATTGGCTCAAATTCAGTGCACTGTAAAATAGCCACCAGATGCAAAGTATTGCAATATTTTGTATTGTTACCATATGAGGACCTCAACCAATAAACAACACTGAACGTGTTTAAAGAATTGTCAACATATGCACACACACACACACACACCATTTGATTGTTTTTGATGGATCTCGCGGCGTGTATAATTATCGTGTTCACAGGTATATTCAAGTTAATATTACAACTAGCTTAAAGGGAGACTGTACGATTTGTATATGTGTTAAATTGTAATATATTGATAAAAATATGTTACAATAACACAAAATATGCAAGAAAAATTATACATTGAAGCCAAATTTCATAAAATGCAGCAAATACAAGTTAGCGCTGGTTAAAGCCGATGCTGACACTTTTACTCGTATTTGTTAGGAAACAAAATTGTGTCTTTGTGTCGTATGAACGAATCTGCACTAAAACTAAATTAAGATTCACAATGTACATGCATGATATATATGCTGGCGAATTTGGCTGGAAGCCTTTTTCGATTTCAAAATTAAACATCTGGCTTATTTCGCATTTTCCGACACATGTTCTTCTTAACTTTTATTTTAATTTATATTGAAATATATGTATACTANGTAGTAGTAGTAGTAGTAGTAGTAGTAGTAGTAGTAGTAGTAGTAGTAGTAGTAGTAGTAGTAGTAGTAGTAGTAGTAGTAGTAGTAGTAGTAGTAGTAGCAGTAGTAGTAGTAGTAGTAGTAGTAGTAGTAGTAGTAGTAGTAGTAGTAGTAGTAGTAGTAGTAGTAGTACAAGTAGTAGTAGTAGTAGTAGTAGTAGTAGTAGTAGTAGTAGTAGTAGAAGTAGTAGTAGTAGTAGTAGTAGTAGTAGTAGAAGTAGTAGTAGTAGTAGTAGTAGAAGAAGGAGGAGGAGGAGGAGGAGGAGAAGGAGGGGGAGGGGGAGGAGGAGCAGTGGTAGTAGTAGTAGTAGCATATACATATGTTCCAACTGTTATCCTAATTTTATTTGTGAAATGAAATTATTTGAAGCATTCAATGTCGATTGGCAATATCTATGTAGAGCTCTATAAGTTAATGTATATGCTACATGTAAATACAAGTTATTGCTTGCATATTTGTTTATGGTTCGTTTCGTTATACAATTGTATCAATGTATCGGTCAGGGTATAACGTAAGCACTAAAATGATAAACGTACTCATTTAAAAATGATGACACCCAAGTATATGTTTATAATTAAGATATTACATAATTGAAATGGCGTATCGCGTCTTAAATACATCGATGCGAAAGAAATGCGGACAGCTGTGGTACGTTGAGGCTAAACTTTAAAACTCGACTGTGTGTTGTGAGACGTCAATTATTCCCAATGCTGGACCATAACACAATCAAATAATACGTTGTCAACCTTAGTTGTGATGCAGTTAATATGTTAGACGACCAGCAAAACTTACATGTGCCTGCATTTTACGAATAGCGTCAACAGATACCTAAACATCTGGTAACAATTTTCTTATGTAAGTTAAACATATAGGCCCTTGGGTTTTATTGTTTAAATTTGATTTGTCTTGAAAATGTTCAATATAGCTTCTTATTATGTAAGTTAATCCTTGGTATAATATGAAATTTATATTTGTTCCTAAATGTAAGTCCAAAGATTCTTTGGAAATATAACAATCATTTTCTATTATTATGTCTGTCACAAAACGAATACCTCTTTCATATAAACATTTCATATAAATATGCTCATGGTTTATTTAAAAATAATGATTATAAAATAGCGACATATCCAGAATATCCTCACCTTTTATAATTGGCAGCTTTTCAATAAACAATATATATGTTTTCAATACATCAAGCCAACATTTATGTTTTAGTTGTAAACATATTTTTTTGGCATACAATTTACCAGTGTTAAAACTGTTTAAAAAAATGTTTTTGATTTAACAAGTGTGTAACAATTTCTTCGCTTGACACTAGTCTCTTAATCCATTTTAGTTTCATGTATTTCGCAAAAGAACATATATCTATGATATAAAATCCACCTTCATTGTATTCCTTAACAATTATAGAAGCTTTTTGTTTCTTGGTTCTGCCCAATTAAAGTAGTAAAATAGTTGATTTATATGTTTCATGGTGTCTATTCTTGGTGTTGGTAGAGATATAAATAAATATGTAAGTATGGTAAAAGCAGTGATTTGACTATTGTAATCTGAGGCAACATTAACAACAGTATAATAATCAATATATATTGTTTATGTCTCACTTATTAACGATTGCTCTGGTAATCATAACAACGTGGAAATGTTAAGCTATGATTTTACAATCAACAAAACACTTTGTATGAATCATTTTTTAATTAATACGTAGCTTCTTTATAATATCCGGAATCAGTAACTTAAATAGTGTTTTGACCATAATAATTATAAGAAAAACTCGCGATTATCTTATATTTGAATGCAGTCTAATATGATACATCGCAGCAGACGACGGTTGTGACAGCCTTTCATTTACTGGTGTTTTAGGCGTTGACGCAAACATATTTCAGAAAAAGGTCATTATTTTCTAAACGATTCCAATGATTGGGTTTGGTCTTGCTTGACAGTGTTTGTATTAACATTGTAATACTATACATCAGTATAGCTATTCGAAGGCACACATCAAGTCTAGAACTGTTTAAAAAAACATGCAAACTGATAGTTTGTGCCATTTAAATGATAGTATATTTCACAAACATTTAGATTGCCCAGGATATATGAATTCATTTATTAAACATACTAAAATGAATTTGTTTTGCAAAGAACATTATCAACGACATGAGAAATTGAATTTTTTTAGATTTTACAATACGAGAAAAACGTAAATTAACGTAAATTAATGCCAACATATTGTCTAGTTATGTTGCTAATTGTTGAAAAAAATAAATGCAAGTTGCCAAACGTTTGTAAGTGCTTCAACTGAATCGCAGATGGTTTTTTAATAAGTGGGTTGAGTATGATGTTATCTTTCATCGTTATCCGTCTCTGTATTGCCTGAACAATTAACATATGACTCACTTCAACATCTTACAAAAACACGTCTTACGTATATGCTGATCTAATGAATACCGTCAGGATTAACTAATTTGGAATGTATCGTATAATACAGCTCCAGTGTATAATGACCCAACTTAAAAAGATGAGATTATTGCAGTTTTATTTCATGTTCATATGTATAATGTTTATTAACAAGAAATGTGTCGATGATTTCAAAAGGTAATTTATATGAAGTGCTCTACTTGCTTTACAAACAGGCATACGAACTAGGGTCGTCATGTGTTCAAGCTATCTTGACTCAAGAAGAAACAAGGAGTAACTTAGCCATAACCGTGCGGTAAATCTAAATAAGTGTTTTTGTCAATATAAGCCGATGCTCTGAAGTAAGGAGTCGTATCAAATTTTAGCGCATTAGGGCCGTCTCGATGAGACTTAAGCGATCAGTAATGAGTCAAATCATATCTTATTTGAAGTTTGAATAGTGCATGGAACTTACAACTCAATAATCGTCTCGACGACATCATAATGTATACAGTATAGACAACTTTACATAAGTTCAATGCCCATGACACAGTGTCGTAGACTTGAAATTGAATTCGATTCAATCGACACGATTTGGTTTAAACTTTTATTTGATGTCTGCATAAGTGCATGTGCTTCTTTGCTAGAAGTGTTTGCGACACAAACTATATTGCACAAGCGCATAAGATCTCATTTAAGAACGACATACATTTGTAAAAGGAAATGAAATAACCACCATACCGAGTGTGATGACTCTTTCATATTCACATGAAAAAACATTTTAAATTATTGTTAATTAATAAATGTCATTACACTTAATCCCGTAATATAAAAAACACCCTTAACATTGTCAATATGTTCTTATGTGTAATAAAGAAAATGTTATGAAACGTATGTTTACATACACATAACATATAACCTTACATATTCTAGAAGATAACAAGCTAACCTTCTAGCATATTCAATCCCAAAACAAACATAAGCATGCTATTAATTATATATAACGTACACACACTTACTGATTTAACACATTTTCTACTTAAATACTGGTGTATGTTAAGTGTTAATACTGTTCTTATCATTCTCTGTTTATAACTCTCGACTATTAGATATATCAGGCGTAGATATAGGGAATACATGGTTGGTGCCGAGATGGAGAAAGTTTATCCGGTGAGGCTCGGAAAAAGAAAATAGGGCGAGCTTTATACTTTAAATAACACTCATTAAAAGAGAATAACAATTCAATGAAATTTAAAGTGAACATATACACTGTGTACTATTCACCAGATCAACAAAAATGAGGCACAATGAAAGTAAAAGGCCGTCGTAAGCTGTATGCAATATTAATAATTAATATATCCCATTTATGCATAGCGTCTAGAAAAAATGGCCTTGGCAAACAGCGTAGACCCAGGGTCTGCGCTGTTTGCTTAAAGGAATTTATGTAAGAAAAATTCTAAATATAGAAATAAATATACTAGACATCCATAATTTTGGAAATACATTGATCCAATTTATAGGGATGGGAGAGTGCACTAGGCATAAATGGGTTGACGGGAATTCCACAATACACACCAGTTTATGCTGCGCTAACACTAGTTTCCATTACAAATACTGCTTTGATGCAACACATTACCTCATTGCACACGTGTGCAGATTGACATAAGATAAATAATGCGTTTGTTTATTCACACTTGCAATGACAAATCCTTACAAATGCGATAAAAGCCCAGACGAGTGAGTATTTGCAACTCAAAGGACCGTTGTGAACTGATGATAGGATTACATGGTTCTAAAACCAAGAGCTTTGGCTTGCGGCACGGACATGTTTTGAAAAATCATTCGATATTAAACTCTTTGTATTTTCATGTTAATGAATTTAGGCAAACACGTTGCGTTATGACGAGTGTATACGATTTGAATGTCAACATTGTATTTGCTGAATCTCAAACCGGTACAAGAACATTAACGAGTGATGTTAAAAAAAGTATGTTATTGTTTATAATTGCACCATAACTCAAACTGTGTTTACTTCAACATAATTCATAACGACCAAGTGTAACTCGATACCGACACGTTTACTCATGTCTTAATGAACACATCAGCTCAGAATATTGGGATTTTCTTATCAATTTACCTGGTTGTGTAAATAAATGAGCCCCCTAATAAAAGGCGAGCATTATGTGTAACTGTATAAATCTCTTATTTCGTTGATTTTCGGGTACCACTTCTTGTGTTTGCTTGTTTTTATTCAAGAACATGTCATATGTCTAACGCTTTCTTTGTCTCTATTATCTTTATGATGTTGAAGAGCATGAAATTTCATCGTGTTCGCTAATACCTGCAATAATTTCAAAGGTAAGTAGTGCATTTTTCTTTCGTTTCTTCAATACAGTCCATATGAGGTTTTATTTAACTGAATTTTGAGAACAAACAATCGGGAATAACCTGAGCGTATGTTCAATACATGCTAACTGGTCTGTTTCGTCAATATAATTAGAAAGCCCATTATAGATTGCGTAGAGAAACTCATTATATACATGGAATACAACATGTATCGGCTGCTTTCTTAACGGGCATCTTTACAAATATTAAAAGCGGCAACACTTAAAACATATTTGATTAACGGATAATACTATTGAAACTGTGTTTTCCTTCCAATAAAAATACACAATATTACCATCGGTTTATTACAAAACACGTGACAAAAGGCCTAATAAAGACAGGACAATACGCATATAACATTTAATTGATCGAAGTTGGTGTCAGTCTACATAATCTCAACACAATGCATCAGGATATTCCCTTTTTTGTTTCTTGTGTTGACAGTAAATGAGAAGGACTACTCTCCGCAACTCTACACATATTCACAATATCGAATGAAATTCTGCACTCTTGTTTGTCAATTATGTCATCAACAATACACCTACTTAACTATCTAACAACGTCATTGCGGTCCGCTCATTCCCTTTCATATTTCACAGTCAGTTTTAACAAAGACAACACGATCGCCACTGAATAACTTTGATTTAATGTATTGATGCCATTGCAATCATCTAACATACATGAACATATAATAGAATGCTCGTATGAACACTGCGCTGGTATATTAGTGGAAGACCTGTTTTAAATATATATGATGATTAAACTTGCTTAATACTGAGGGAAATGACTGTTTAAAAAAGGTCTTACATGCGAACTTCATATATTATTCCAATGGATATTTCAAATTCGTTTCCTTGTCGTTACAATCACGCGACACACACTGTTGTTTAGTCTTAGTGACAATGTCCGATTTGTATTGAATAGTTTTTGTGTATTGTTCGTGTCTAAATGGGACCTTTATTTTCCGTATTAGATATCCATCTCGTTTTTTTTTTGGTTATCTTAAAAAAGAGAATACACCTATTGCGAAACCGGTGTTACATTAAAAAACAACATGTCAGTAAATTATATTGTCGCGTACATACTTAACCGTTGTAAATTGCTGTTTTAAAATCGTACTCGAATGTCCTACATGTATATATTGCGAAAACAATACAACGAGATATACTTTACATATTTATTAATAAGTGCGTTCAATTAAAATACACATTTATACGTTTATATTTATGTTACTGATTGTCCCGAAAAAGTGTTCGATGTATTTGTAAAACAATATGTCGCAAATTGCTGTTCTACGGATATTTTCTCTGTTCCTCTGTTATTAATCATAGAGGTATTAACGCCTTTATTCGCGAATACATGTAGCTACACTGATGTTTTTTCTCTTTGGTATTTGAGTTATCTTGTCGATTAAATACACATCGATTTCTACACATACCCATTTTAAAGCAATATTTTAGCCCTGTAAATGGTGCAGAGCATATCGCGTTAATTTAATAAGTTTCTCAAAGTACACAACATACCTTTTAATATTAGGTGTATTTTATTGTAGTTAATTAAAAACACTACTGTTAATGCGATTGGAATTTTATTTGTGACCGCCTGTAGTCACACCAAGTCGGATATCAATTCTTTACAACATAGTCAGTATTATTAAGACCCTAACGCACTCACGACCGTTGTCATCAACAATTGTCAAGTTGTCACTGCTCTCTCAGGAAATGGCATATCACGTTTCCGGTACGTTTTTCTCCAATTAACGATGCATGTAATTAAACAGGAAAGTGTATGCATGCATCTTAGGTTTGGCCTGAGTATTGAACCGGCATTGGTGTTCATTGCACTATTCGGTTATTAAGGGCTAAATAAGTTTAAGAACATGTTTTGCTATGAATGTACCGGCAGTGTAAGTAACATAAGAAGCAGTTACAGAGTCAGCAGAAACATCAATATCAGTACCAGCAGAAGCACCATTAGCATTTCCAGAATCAATAATAACCTAGCTACAGTATCAGAAGCAATAACATAAGCAATATAAGTACCAGCAGCAGCGGAATTTTCCGGAATTTAATCAGTATCTGAATTAGTTACATAGTCAATCAGAAGAAGAAGCAACAGAAGAAGCAGCAGTAGTTGTTCTACGATTTACCCTTTAAACGGACACAATTGTACGGTGCATTTTAACATTTTACACGTAATAACAACAACACTTTATGGCAATATTTTTGTTATTGTAGAACATTAATTTACGTATAAAAATTACACTATTTATTTTAAGTCAACATAGTACACAATTTGTGTATTTCAGAAATAATCTGTGAATCTAGTTCATTCTTTATCTTTTCATTACAAAGACACAAATAACAGGTATGTGTGTAAACTTAAACGTAACACAAACGAACAAGTGTTATTATTGAAATCTTTCCCAAGAAAACTGTATTGCAAACATGCGAGTATATACATCATATGTGTCTATTCGAGTTATCAATAATGCTATAATGTTGTTTAATGATACGTATGTATACGACTTTTAAAGAATACATTAACGTGATACATTAACTTACATTTTTCTATAAACAAAGCGATTGCATATCTATCATGTTCTGTTTACAAGTATTACGCTACTTGATTACGGTATGTTATGTCTGAATTGTTGTATTAATGGTGGACGTTCATCTTTGGGATTGAAAACACGTTATTATGTCGAGAAAACGCGATCATGAGCAGAGTAAAGGCTGGTTCGCAAGTTCGCTTGGTATTTTAGAAAATGTGATTGAGATTAAATGTCTGGACGAAATTATGCCACTATTACACACACTTGTTGATGAATAACCTTTTTATTTAAGAAAACTACGTTATTGTGTAAATATACAAATGCAGAAACACATAATTGAATCCGAGGTTTTTATGCGACCAACGAAATTTGCTTCGTGACCAAAGAAAGTTAAACAGTTAGTTTTGTAACCTTTCATGAAAAGCCAATTTGAGACGGACACTATTGACAATTCTGTACATTTACACTGGTTGGCTACAAGGCGTTATCCACAACTACAAATTTCCTTTAAAACGCAATTTTAAACGAAGTGAAATCACTACACATATTAACTATGGACATGTTTTAAGATTTATCAAAGTTTACAGCGAATACGAGTTATGATTTGCCGGGAATAAGCCAATATGGTTTTAACCAGATGCATGTAATACTTAGATACCGGAAACACACTAGGTATTCAAGATAAGCGATATACAAATATTCAACATTCTTGAAATACGATCTATAATGTCGTACATATATTTGTAAACACCTTTATCATTTAGAAAGTATTTGAATGCGAGTTGTCAATTCGTTAAACACATATGAAAAATTAGGGGTAACAATTTCATTTCAAAGATTGCCACAACTTATCAACACTGTCGTTCATATCCACAAATATAAGTATCATTTTTTAACCCTAAACACTTATACTATAACACGCCATTAAACTCCATGATTAACACTGGGATAAACTCCTTTAAACGGTCAATGCAAATCACACTTAACCCAGATTGTATCCCAAACTAAACGCGCGTCTACAGCGTGTACTATTTTAATAGCAAAACGAATATACACAGGATGGTATCTACACTTCACATTAACACCAACTTTGTGGATTTTTTATGTGTATTAGTCAAAGTATCCAATAATAAAAACATTGTTTTTGTCGCCTTTTGCACTGCTATAGACTCACTTTTAACGAATCACTATACGGTTTTCTACGTTCTATTCACATCCATAAAATGTTTTTCTGGATGCTTACAGCTGTGGGTTGCCAACACGTCATTCGGGCATGTCATTCTGTAATAATGACACGAATTTAACCATTCCGATTACATACATATTCCTTTATTGTTGTATGTATATCACATAATAAAAGTATTAGTATTAGTATCATTATATATTGTTACGGGCAGGTTCCACGTGTTTATACACTACACTTTTGTATTGCAGCAAGTGCCCTGCTATTATTTAACAACGGTAATTCAACCAACCGCATACATACGTGCCCACACATGAAAGTTCTTGTGCAGATCTTGATTATTCACATGCACATATTCATTTGTGTCATAATTGAATTGTCCAATCAGACGTAAACATAAACATTCTTCTCTGGAAGTACGCTAAACATATCTTTACTTTCGAAAGTAGATGTCATGTGTCTCCGAGAAACAGATAATCATAAGAGGCTTATGCAAATTTAAAATGGCAAACGTCTCTTATAGTGTTCATTTATCCATTTATGTATTGTTTTTTTTATACTAAAGCAAAACTTGTATCTCGTTAAAACTGTGAACATCATATTTGACACGTAAATTTCTTATCTTGGAATAACAAACAATGTACAGTGGGGTTAGGGATTTTGTTCCGCAAATAAGGGGTTGCTTAGGGTTGAATATTGTTGGGGTTTAATCTCTAAAAATCAGTTTTTTTTTTAGGGGGTTAATCTCTAACAATCCCGTCTGGGGGTTTTTAGGGATTTTTTGGGTTGAAAACGGATTATTTGGGATTGTTAGGGATGAGTAGGGATGCTAGCACTCTGCGCATGTGTACGGGTTAAAAGGCATAGTTTAGAATATGAGCTTTTGCTAGTACTGCACATGTGTAGGACTGAAAAGGCGGAGTTATTATCGCGAGCTGTAACTCGTGATAATAACTCCGCCTTTTCAGCCCTACGCATGCGCATTACTTTAATGTATTAAAGCAAAGATCTATAAGTAAACACAGATTGGAAACATCCATTCGGACCAATAGAAAGTATCGGGTATTAGCGCAACGAAAACGAGATCACTATTACGTAACATCAATCGAGCAGCCGCAAGTCTCACTCTGTTATATGACGTTATAATTCGCTACTGCAGCGTGTCTGCCCGCTTGATTACAATACACAACATTTAATTACTTCGCAGAATAGAACTGAAAACATTTGAAACATGAACATGTTTCGATATTTATAGAAGCGTTGAAAAATTAAACGTGATTTAAATAATAAAAGTCTATCTATCTATCTATCAATTGCCTTAAACTTAATTATTTCTTTTGGGATTTTTTTTTGGAAATAATCAATAAAGTATAAGTATAAAGGTGATATAAAGAACAATAGACTATAACTTTATGCTTTTAACTTTAATATTTTCGCGGGTATTAAATTACAATACTTTGAGAGATTATAGGCCGAGTTAGACTATTTAAAAGTATATAAATACTTCTGATGTACATTTCAAATGTAATATAAAAATGTACAAGACTAAGATTTTTTTATGTTAAAGACCAATTATTACTCAAAATCAACGACAATTTCGTACAATATTTCGCAAAATAAAGTTTAACAAATAACAATCAGTGTTCCTTATAGCAATTGCCGAAATTTACAACACCAGATGCGGTATGGTAGCATAGATGTTTGTTGATACAAAATGTTCTTTTTTTTAGCATAATTAATTCTATGTTACGATNTTATGATAATAATTATGTTGTACATTCTTTGTTAGTCTCACACACAAAGAGACAGGTACAGGTTTCTCTACCGAATATCTGCTAAACCACTTCATTTAAATTGACTTTCAATTTAAATGAAGTAGTTCAGAAGATATTCAGTAGAGAAACTTTGAAAAATTTCAGGCCGTGGTACCCTTTTTTATTGAACAGTTCATATCTGCCTTTGCCATAATCTGTAATTTTTATTATGTTTCTAAATCAAGTATTAATTGGAAATTAATATAAACAAGTTAAGGTTAGAAACAAATTGATTACTTGGTATTTAACTATTCCGGCAATGTTCTCTATATTCCTAAACTGATCTATTTCTTAAACTAAATTTTGCAAATAAGTGTAATTTTTGGATTGAACTGTAAACAGAAAACACATATATTTATTCTGCTTTCACTTATAACGGATAAATACTATCCGCAAGACAATACACATTTTGAATACAAATCTGCGATAGAGGCGCAAATGCATTCTCTTCAAGGTGGATGTCCCCAGTTTTAGATAAAGAGCGTTTACTGGTATGCTAAAGGCACCACATGCCGGCACCTGTGTAGATAAGATTATCATGATAAGATGCGTCATTCATCTTTATCACTTGACTGAAATATCGGTGCCGCAATGACACGAATCATTGTTGCAGCACGGCAAATATCACTTATAATCCTACATGTACCGTGTTAAAAACACGCACAGTTTTGTTTTCGAATCCTGGGTGTTTATACAAAAATTGTTTGTTGGGTTCACAAATGACGTGTCTTTTCGGCTATTAAACACTATGCTGTATGCTGCATAGTAATATAAATTGTATTATGCATGAAACCGACGAAATTAAATCCTCATCTAAAAATAGTTGTTTACGCCCGCCTACTCGATTACGTCACTGATCAACTCCGCCTTTTCATCCCAATTCACCGCTGACATCGACTGCGCATGAGTAGAGATTAATTAACCCCTTGAAGGGGTTAATTCACCCCTTTCGCTGAATTGCGATGAATTAATCTCTTGTAGGGGTGATTTCATCTCTTGCGATGAATTCAACTCTTAAAGAGATTATTTAATCGTAATTCATCTCTAAAAACCGCTGGAAAAGGTTTAATACAGATGAATTGGGATGAAACGGGGTTAAAACGGATAAATCCCTAAAAATCGGATTAATGAGGGTTATTTTTTAGGGATTCTTAAGAGATTAACCCCGGAACAAAATCCCTAATCCCATTGTATGTCTTATAAGTCTCGCGAAGTTAATATTGTGGGTATTACGCAAAAATTAAGTCCACAATCATCTGCGACGAATATGGTAGTATCATAGATATGCATATTGAAACTTAATACAAGTATTTATCAACTTGTCGAATTAAATAGAGAAGTACGCTATCATATAATAAAATGTGTGTTGAGTTTTATAATAATTGAAAGAAAATTTGGGTGGTTAAACAAAAAAACGCCATTATTCGCACCCCATTTCTTGGCCAAATATATCATACTCAAAATAATGTTTTAACGGACATCTTACCAAACAAACGGCCAACAGTAGCTTACAGTAATCTAAAAAAGGTAATAACGATTCGATCCACTTTACTAAAGTTGGTTATGCTTTAGGAGTGCATGTCTATAATGTGTATATTATCTACACACAATCCGATATGTTTATGTGTATGTTTAGACTCACTTCATACCGTCAGACAAATATGAAACGTATTTTCTAGAAAAAAATACATAGGTCTACAACGTTTATTTTAATAATATGTGTCGTGTTCTGAGAAAACTGGGCAAAATGTTTGTGCGTATATTGTCATCCCAGATTAGCCTGTGTAGTCCGCACAGGCTAATCAGGGACGACAATTTCCGCTTTTAAAGAATTTTTCGTTTAGATGATGTCTCTTCTTAGCGAATATCCAGTGTAGGCGGAAAGTGTCGTCCCTGATTAGCCTGTGCGGACTGCACAGGCTAATCTGGGATGACACTGTACGCACATGAATTTTGCCCAGTTTTCTCAGAACACGACACATATATGACTTGTATAAGTGTGTGTTTAAATGCCGTATTCAATCAAGATTATAATGAATAGTGTGCATATCCAAGCTTTGTAATATTACCGTTTACATGTACATATTAAAACTTATTTTATTTTTGATTTAATAATATGACAAAACGAATGGACAATCAGCACACGTTTCCTGTTGTTTTTTTTTCCCAATAAATACACTGCATTTTTTAAGTCAAAATATTCACTATTCATGTGTGTACTACTTTTCCGCAAACTTTAACGACCTGGATTTTCATTCGTCAACAGATGATTCACGTTTGTCGCGAACGTCCACGAATATACAACAATTCGACTGAGATGAAAGAGGAACTGAGACTAGATTCATACATCAGCGTATAGAAATATTGTTGTGGTTTTAAGTGTTTTAACATTACAGCTATCTTTTGCAATGTGTTTTGATAATAAACATATCATATTAATGATATGCATGGCATCGGAAATAAAACGTTTGGGAACTAATGCCTAATTAATACATTAACATCGTTGGTCCTGGTGTGTTATTCCTAAAAGTTCGTATAGCGATGAAATGTAGAACAAAAAAAAGAATTTTAAATAAATCAATTGATATAAACTAATTACACAGTGTATACAAATATATCAATATTTTTATTCTGAACAATAAACTGATTGTTACATTTAAAATCCAGTAAAAACAGTTTGGTTCAATTGCCAAAATAGTTTATTTAATCAATGATTTATTTGTGTTCTTCAAATAAAGGAATTTAATTATGAATTGTAATACAATATTTTTGTTATTTCGGAGTATTACAGATTGGTAAAAGTATAGATGTAATATCGTCATTAGAATCACTACATCTATTTTTAAAAGGATTAAGAAAACTAAATGAAGACATTCGCTGGATTCGTCTTATTTTTTATAAACCGTGTTTTTGTCAGTTACTATGTCGAACGTATCTTACCATGTATCTCGATACACTCCCTGTGGGACAATTGCCAGTGATACTTAGTGACATTCATCGCATGTGAACTGTCAAATAGATAACCCCGGTAGATAAGAAAAGCGATTTGTGTCCGCGGTTTTCACATCAACATTTATATAACTGCTTAAAGAGATTGACGTGTTTGACGTTAGCCGATATACCCACGATATAATAGCTGTGTATCGTGGATATGCGTGTTTCAAAACTTGTTATTTTATATAAATTGTTGTATTGGCTATATGCAGTTTGCCATTGTCAGAATATTAAATGTAAACTTACATTTACATTATCTGCTTTGAGCTGAGTTTTGAAATATACTATGTATACGTAAATAAAGATAATACTTCAGCAAGAATATGTATATGTGTCGGGCGCTTAGTTGAGCAAATATCAATTTAAGAAAAACTAACTATCATGTGTCATTAAAGACAGTTGCTCATTCGTAATAACATTGGTTTGCAGCATTATTCCCACAGCATAATAAGAAAACAAACATCATCATATCATTAATAAAAAAATAAAAAAAAACATCTACCTGAAAAAAATGAATTGGTTTTGCTAAAAAAAATAACGATCGTGTCGGTGGCTTTCTGTTTGTTTCTTGCTATTGTATATTTATTTTATATTTCTTTATTGTTTAAAAAGGTATTTAAGTTCAGTCAATAAAACTCGATTTAACTGAATGGTAGCCGTTTAATGAAACACATGTAGTGTTCATGTTGAATAGTTGTATTTGTATTCATGCATTATGCCAACACACAGTGTCACTGTCCATGTCTAAAAACTGCCATAAAAGAAAGAGAGTAAAACACTGAAAGACGAATATGGACACAACAGTGCGACAAGTTAAACAAAGAATGAAATCGAATATCCCCTCAAGTTAGATTTGTGAAGAACTTAGCAGCAGCTACCTCACAAGACAGAGCATACATATAATTAAATGTATGCACTTTAAGCAAGGATAGCACATTGTAAAAGTCGGACATTCAAAATAGACAAAGGCTAGTACATAGTTGACTAGGGACATATGATTAAGACTAGTATTTAGCACATATAATCAAGCACATGTAAAGCATTTAAAGCATTGCAGGCTAATAAAGCAACTATGAGCAAACAACTAAGCGTTCTAGACTTTGATAAGCTTTGATTTATGAACTATAAACTAGCAGCAACAGAGAACAAATAAAAGGATCAGAACAAAATAGAAACACTGGCAACATAACAAAGCAAAATAATGAAATAACAGTAATCCAGGTGTATCGCTGCCAAAGCTATTGGAATGACCATTATGCGACATCGCACGAGGAACAAGAGCAGTTTTCTCCCTTCCAAGTGTTTATTAGAGATCGGAAAGGGTTAAAAGAGGATGCTTTCCTGAAGTTTTCCGGAAGGTCATTCCATAGTTTGGCAGCAGCATAACTCAATGATTTCTTACCATATCTTTATGTCCTTGGTAGGGGTATCTCAACAGTATTAGAGTGCCTTAAATTATATTTCACTTTTTTTTAAATGCAGTAAATCATGTAAATACTCTGGAGACATTTTATGAAGAATTGTGTATGTTTCTAAGGCAATAGATCTTAACCTTCTAACTTTCAGTGAAATAAGACCAGATTTTTTGAAGAAGTTAATCAAAGCTGCTTCAGAAATCATCATATATGAATCTCAGAGCTCTTTCCTGTATTTTCTCTATCTTCTTAGTATTAGATTCATTGGTAAAGTGCCAAGTCAGAGGACAATAGTTAAAGTTTGACAATACAAAATAGTAGTATATAGTGAGTCTGCTTAATCTATTCAGATGTCTACCAATCTGTTTCAATACATTCAGCTGTATAGAAGCTTTCCTACAAATACTTTATACATGAGAATTACTATTTAACATAAAATCTGGATTTACACCAAGCAATTTCACTTCATCTTCACATGTTATTTCTATATTATTAAATTAAACGTTTATTTTCTGCTGGTGGGTTTTCTTCCCAAGGGCTATTGCCTGAAATTTCTCTTGGTTTGCATGCATATGATTTTTTTGAGAACCAATCTATGAGAGGTAAGCTATCTGTTTCTAATGTACTAACTTAATCTGTAATACAGGAACAAGAGTAAGAAAGAGTACTGTCATATGCACAGTTGTACAATTGGCTTCTGTTAATAAAATAAAATATGTCGTTAATAAATATGTTCAACAGTATAGGTCCAAGTATGGAACCTTGTGGAACACCTTAATACCTTGATAATACTACATATATTTCCAATCTAAACACATTGTTTTCTAGTAGATAAATAGCTTTCAATAAGATTTAAAGACTGATCAGACATACCATAGGATTTTATTTTCAATAACAGAACATCATGAGGACAACGGTCAAAGCGTTTGAGAGATCCGTCAAAATTGCTGCCAGATACTGATTTTTGTCCAAGAAGTATTTCCAGTCTTCAACAATTTTTTGTAGAGCAGTATTGCATCCATAATCCGGCCAAAATGCACTAAGAAAAGAATTAAAGCTGTTATCAAAATATGACATCAATTGCTCATAGATGGCCTTCTCAAATACCTTTGACATTAAAGGTAAAAAACTCATTGGTCTGTAGTTACTCTTATCTAAAAATATATTTTGCTTATGAATAATAATAATAATAATAATAATAATAATAATAATAATAATAATAATAATAATAATAATAATAATAATACGTATAATCTATTTATCATATCTGTAAGTGGTTGGGTAACAACAGGTGAAGCTATTTTAAGCATTTTAACTGAAATATTATCACAACCTGTTGCCTTTTTAGTATTCATTTTTCCTATTCGTTTATTAACAAAATTTTCAGAAACAGGCTTAAAAACTAACTAATCATCTGTAATACATGTACTGGTATTTTCCTCTATTTTGTTTACACTGTTATGATTATCATCACATGATACATTGCTATCACCTATATTTTTTGCAAAATTTATGTAAAAGTCATTGAAAACATTGCTAATCTCTTCCTGGTTAGATATCAAAACATCATTCTCACTAAGTACAACATTCTTTTAAAAAGTAGAAAATATATATAACTTTCCTCAAAGTAGAGTTCATATAAGTGGCAGATTGAAGGGGCTTCTTTCTTTGATGAATTGCTTATTAATGATTTCAGTCATTAGTGTTGAACAATTTCAGAAGCTACATCCAAATTTTCCTCTGGTTTAATAAAAAACAAGTCTGAATTTTTAAAATCATATATGAGCATTTTATTTAGAAAGAAACTATACTTTAAGGAGCATACAATCACAGTTACTTCTTAAAGCAGCACTTATATCTATCATAATTGATCGATGAATTGTCCTTAAACTTCGTCCAACATTAGGTTCGTGAACTTATAAATCATACTTATCCTAAACAGTGTGTACTAATTGATCTACGGCACGATGAGTATCGTTAAACGAGTATTATCACTTTAAATAAAAGATCGCACGATTCCAGAATCCATAAATATTCACTTTCGGTGAACCTCATTAAACGGGTAATCGCAATCGCCAATCCAGTAAATAAATGTCGGTTGGTCATTATAATTTATCCCAGTTCGTTACCTTGATGCCGGATGAACACATTAACGCATATACAGCCAATCCTATAGGCTGAATGCTAAAATAAAATGCATCCATTACCATTCCGGTACATTTAAGTGTACGTAGGCTTATAGATTTACATCCATGTAATTTCGATGGCAGAGCAGAGGCTCGTTATATGTAATGTTATACTTATATGCTATTTCGAAACAAAATGAAGTCCACATTATTTCGCAACGGGTAGTCAGCTATATAGAAATTTAGGTCACAGTACAGTATGTTATTCTAACGCATCGCTTTGTCAAATAGCAATGCATATAAAAAAACGTTTGATGACGATTACTGTAAAACAAACTACATGTACATGTATTTAAAAGGACACCTTGGAATGTTCGTCAGTGTTAATGTATCAAACAATAGTTAATTATCATTCATTTGTAGTGCCGGGCTAGATGACTTAGTAGACCTCATGATTCTTAATTCGATTGTGTAAAGCCTATCCTGTGTGTTCTTCGTATTGATCATATACTAATTAAAATCAAAATACTTATACTAACGCAAGATGGCATCACGATTGGTTACAAAGGATAAGCGGTGTTGCAGTTTTGGAGGTGTTCTACAGTGTGAGTATACAATATAGTTTCCTCTATTTGGATTATAATAGGATACCATTATAATATAATTACAGGACATTTCAAGAACAAAAAAATATTTTTAACTTATCAGTATTCATTTCTTGTTAAATAGGTTTTTTGTTAACGGCTAATGTAGAACACGATTTATCTTCTACTTCGTCGTAATGTACTTTTATTCTGAAGTTTAACATTTCAAAGCTAACTCACAACATGAATACCGGACACTAAATTTGCAATTTCCGGGTATTTCGAAAGCCAAACAACATGAATGTTCTGTCCATTAATTATAAGCAGATCATATAACGTCGGAATAGCGTATTTTACATCAAAATAAATGAGTTGGGAAGATTGAAATGTCAAGGCGAAAATATGCACTTGTTTTTTGTATACATAATGATAGGTGTATAATGTTAATTTATGATTGTGATAATGTGGGCATATGTGATTTTGAAATTCAGTCGTCGTAATCAGTCTATATTTAATTTATTATCTGTTTTATTTTATCGATTTCACAACTAGTGCGTGTTATTTGTCTTATTAGTCTTGTTACTTGCAACATCTTTGCAGATCGATGACATGCCAACTAAAAGTCAACCATTCGAATATCGCGAATGCCATTTGATAGTAAGGATAATTATCCCTTGATGCGCACTGATAATGTGTATGAGCTGGCAAGATAGTACTTGAGTGCCAGTATAATTATCTACATTGCACGTGTGCTAAACAAGTGATGTCCATTATTATTTCGATCGTTGTTCATAAAGCAGAGAGAGAGACATCCAATTATAACTAATGTGACTTACGGATTTGAACAATCCATTTATTTGGACGTATCTTACCCTAATGACATTTTTTAAATCGCAGGTTAGGAATGTGCGACTTTATATTGCCTCCAGTACACACGGTTAAATCGGCGTACGTATCATGATCGAAAGCCTTGAATCTTACAAAACACTCTCAACCTCTTATTAGACATAAAATGTAATTAAACTATAGTTATATACATTAATTAAATACTACTCAGAGAGAAAAAAAATGAATACAATAATGAAACTAATTTCCAAGATTTTTTCACAATATCCTCTCTAGGGAGTACCCTATATATTATTATCGCCGTTCAATCCAAAATATTATTTATAAATTTATTAAAATCCAACCGGGCGCGGGAATGTTAACCACATTTGTATACAAAAAACAGGTTATTAATTGCAATTAAACTTATTTCATCTTAAATAATCGGTTTTGCACGGTCTAAATACAAGTTAACACTCGATATGTGACGTATTATTTATAATACGATTTATCCATCGTTGTTCATTGTTTGCTAAACGACGATTTGTAAATATGTTCGAAATAATAGTATATTCCAGTATGTGAGCTTCACACGTTTACTTTTATATGTTATGTATTCTTTAAAATAAATGTACTCGGCCAAACGAACCAAATATAGTCAACAAAATGTGTTCAGTGTTGTAATTTGCAATATTAATTGATATTGTAACATATTTGGCAAGTTTCAAACAAATGCTTATGATACTGGATTATGTTTCGATCAGTTCATCTTGAGATTATGTGCTTTCAACCAAGTCTCAATTGTCTTCTGTTGGTGTTCGCCATTCCTTTCTGCTCCGTCGATAGGGTTTAATATGATTAACGTAACTGATCTATGGTAATCCGTGAATCCCAACACGGTAATTTACGTCGGAATGAAATCAAATATAGTTTAAGTACAACCACACCCGCGTCTACTTCCTTTATATGGCGTTGACTTTATATCGCTAGCCGATCGACCCAGTCTACGTAACCCGTACTGCTTATTAACGACATCCAGAAGGATACTGTGATTCACGGTATCAAATGCAGCGAAAAGGTTTCATTTGAAGCCTGTATATGGTGTAGAGTAGATCGTTTACCACCTGTCTATAATTTGATAGCATAAGGTAAATGCTGGTTTTTCTAAATTGAAGGTTTTACAACGGCCTATTTTTATTAAGTCGGGATGTATGAAATATTCATTACTTTGGTGATAATAGGTCGCAGTTCATGTGATGGTGTATTATAATTCATAACATGTATTGCCGATACATCTATTTCGCATGATTCTGATTGCAATTTTATGTAAAAACAAAATAAAATATGCAGGAAATGTAATGTTTACACAAACTGCACTAAATGTTGTAGCACACTGTAACGCTCATCGTCACTATCGTTACTAGTTAAACGTGATTCAAACAGTGACCGCTACCGTGCCAAGGCGAACCATTGATTGATATTGACACACCACACCGCACCATGTAATGCGTCTACGGCAACGCATACTATATTGCCAGACAATCATATACTTTTCGCTTAATTGCCAGCAAAAAGTCCGCATTAAACTTGCATTAAGATCCTGATGTATTTCGATACATGTACCTTGTACTTTCTATTTGGCTAGATATAGAGATAAACAATCACGCATTGTAATGTGGCTTTTAAACAACCATATGGTCGCTTCCTTCTAAACTGCACGACGGTGACCATATATACAAACAGAAAAAAAGCTCGCTAAATGAACTTTTGTACTTTATTAGACAGGACAATGGCCGATAAATGACCTTTCATAAATTACTAATTAGAACGGGCATTGACAGTTGAGTTTAATTATGAATATAACTAAGCCATTTGTTTTTAATAAAATCAAACATTTTAGAAAGAAGTTAATAAGGCAAATACTGGAATGTATTTCCGTTGCGGTCGTATGACTTTTATACTGTTTTGATGTGATTTATTTGACTTAAACCCTCTCCACGGGAATAGTGTTTCAAAGAATAATATAATTCAGATGTCATTTAATTCGTTGTATTTCTCAGAAACTGTGTGAGGTATGAACACAAAAACAAATAATTCAGTTGAACCTGCCAGAAATTACTGATAATGCTGTAACAAAACGTGTATTTATTGAAAAAAATATTATGACCAAAAATATGCGTGAGGTATAATACGTGTTGATTTATGTACATTACACGATACTCGTTTATCTCCAACAATTAATTTAGAATATTTATTTTGACATGGGGCAGATAAATGTTATTTACTAGAAAACCAACTGCATGCCAAGGGAGTAATATTTTGTGTGTTTTTTTTAATGTAATATTTTTCGTGCGAATCGTAACGAGTGGGCTATTTCTCTGTACAAGCAATAACATTTGAGAAATGTCTTTTAAAATTGTAATTCCCTCAAGGATCTAATCTGGAGCCAGACCAACAAATACAACTAATTGGCAACATATTTACAAAACATCATAAGCACCGAAGCAAATTTAGCACATGAAAACGATAGGCTGAAGCGACTTATGTAATTTCAAATATTAAACAATGATTAGTATCTTTAACTAGTGTTACTGTTCATATACACACGCACAAACACAAATAGTATCACCACACACTACAACTTAATACAGAGTTAAAAGTATCCAATGACTATTCAGCCAAAAATCCTGCCGTACGTCCAGTTAATAATCTTTGTGTATAAATGAACGATATAAGAAGGAAACAACATTTTTTTGAAGATTGTGTGTGTTTTGTCTGTTTCTTTACGGCAAACTTTATAAACAAATACAGTACAAGGCCACTCATACACGTAAACATCGTATAAAGATCAAAGTGGGGTCACCGCCTTCAACTGTCAATACAAAGTATTGTGGATTTATACCGGTACATGGCTAACATAATCTCGCACTTGGACCAAGCCTAATCACAAACAAACATTTGGAAATAAATATTGACCGCATTGCATCTTAATTGAAATAACTAACAGAAATGGAATCAATTTTTATTGACGTCAACGCCAATCCCAATCTTTTAGAGGCTGTAAACGGAATGAATATCTAGAAACTCGATCTTTGTAAAGAAGTTGAGACAGTGAGCAATTAATGTGCAAGTCGCTAGCGTCGCTCTAACAACTGTATACGTCCGGCTGCATCAAGAACAGTAACGTTCCTTGTTTGTAGGAAGCCCTGCTTGGTCTACCACATAAAACTTGAAATAAATTAATGTACATAAAACATACCGCTTGTTGATTGTAAATCATTTTAGTGATATATATTTTGTAATTTGATCGAATACGACAAATCAATCCTAATTATTTAAATATTACACAAACACAATTTCCTGTTACATTTGAATTTTCCGATTAATGATTTCACAATTATAAATTGTAGTTACAGTCTATTTATGCAGAGTGGATTTGCTCTTCTGCGCGCACTTATTCATAAATTGGTAAAACATTGTTTTACAATCAAAATTGAATGCACACCCTATATTAATAAGTTATCACAAGCTATCCTTGTTTGATGAGTTATTGCGAACCAAAGTCTTTTATAACAGCAGTGCCACTTCTGTGATGGATTATAGTTCATGGGTTTGGAGAACACAAAACATACTCGAAATGTGACACTATTCAACATAGGGCGATTCGAGCCTTCCTTGGTGTTCATAAACACGCGTCCAATATTGCAATAAACGGCGATGTGGGGTGGCAGACTACTACCGCAAGACACCATATATGGAAGCTGCGCCTGTGGGACCGCCTTCTTAAGATGTCAGACGATAGATTAACAAAGACAATATTTAATTGGGACTTCTCTCACAATAAGGGCTGGAACTCCGACATTAAGCACATCTTTGACTCACTGAACCTCCAGCACTTATTTGCATCCAGGGCGATGGGCAACATCTCACTAGATTTACTGAGTCGGGCCGCCGAACACTATAGGGAAAACGACATCAACAGATGGACACAGGGCCTCGAAAGCCAGCCGAAACTCAGAACCTAAATCGGCTTTAATATCAGAATGTGTGCGAAAATTACGTGACAAAGCGCCATACAAAACACCTCATGGTCGTTTATTGCGCAAATCAGAACTGGAACATTTCCACTACGCATTAAAACCGGGAGATTCCGACACCTGAAGCCCGAAAAGAGGCTGTGTTTACTGTGCAAGGAACCAAAAAAAAATCGAATAAGAGTACAACTTCTAATTTGACTGTTCTTGTTTAACAACGCGTAGACTCGTGTTTTATACTTCGATCATAACGACAATACCAGACCTGATTTGTATGGACTATTGTGACAGACTCAAATGCCTAATGACGGATAAACGAGTGATATATAAATTTGCTTCATTTAAAAAAGACTGCTACTTAAAACGAGAAAGTATGCTATGTGTGACGATATGACTTTATAATGGTAATTATACAAAATTGTACATGACATATTTTATAAATGCTATATCCTGTATCAAAGCAGTGATGACTTTACTATATACTATTTAACAGTCATAAGACAGCTACACTCATCCATGTTTTATTAGTGACTCGTAAGCCAGTTGCATGGCTGGGTAGTACTGCAAACATCGAAATATCGCATGATTCAATATGCTTAACATTTCATTATATTATTTTAATTTGAAATTCTATATACTAGTTATTATATGTATGTACTATGTGTCATTTAAATAAAATATGAAACTAAGATATCATTGTTATAACAAACTATTTCTCAAATCCCCATCGCGGGATGTCCATTGACGCGTTATTGCTTTAAAGACTTATTGTCTGCATCATCAAACACAAGCGGACTACGTTCATTATTTACGGATGTCATTGTCCTCGCCTTGTTGACAAAAAGTTGATTGAATATATATTATATATTGAGATTTGTGTTGTTAACATTTATATAAAGTATTGTTGAGCGCAAATTAAGTCCAGATAACAACACAAACCGCGTAGTATCGTTCATTTATCAACATATAATATATCTTATACATGACTGTAATTCCTTAAAAATGTCGTATCCTTGGGAGGCAGATTACTATGTTGTTAACATTTGCACGTTTGAATTTGCATTGCATAATTGTTGTTTGTTTAACACCGTTTTTGTTAAATCGAGTTAATTGATTTAAACAATGTCTTAAATGTTCGAATCAATCTTAATAAATCAGAGATTGCAAAGTTTACTTCGAATTGAGAACTTAACGGTCGTTTTACACGTTCTGGTAAACTGAACTACATAATACTTGCATTGCACATTTGTGTGAATGTATTCACCTAGGTTTGAATGCAAAACTATGGTTTTACACAGGTCATATTTCACTTTCATTAAATTTTTAAAATACGAATCAAATTAAGGTACTCATAGATTCATTTACAATAAACGAAGCCGAATCATCCTCACCATTGCATATAATTACTCATCTTCATATTCGGTAACATACACTCATTTGCCGAATTCCTTGTTAGGCATTATTGAAATGAACACTCCAAGTTGTTTATGGTTTAGAACGGTCAAATGCGCGTACAATGGTAAGTACTGCAAAGTGCAAATTAATTCAATAACACAACTAATTCAATAGCTTAATTGAGATATTGATGTTAGGCAACAACATTAATGCACCTGGAAAAGCAGCCTTATCCACCACCAGAAGATATTCCCTGGCTGCGAGCATACTATGCCCTGAAACAAGTGTTCAAACAAAGTTATGACGGCAGTTATTTGCTCAACAGAACATCGCGATTCTGCATACAATAAGTGTTGTTATCCATTCATTATTTAAATAGGTTTTGTATATATGATAAGCACAAACTATTTTGTAAAAATGCATTTGATCATAATGTAACTTAACTTAGCCTTAAATGCATGGCAGAGTAATGGCCATTGAACTTTGGCCAAATACAATTACTCCAAAACATGTTTTTTGTTTTAAGTAATTCGTTAAAAGTTTATGCGAGCTTGGACGCAAAACATTTGCAACTGTATCGCCTGCCAACTCAGTAACTATTGTATTTAGGAGCTATTTGTTATCGGTCGCTTGGTATTTGGGATAACCATATGACAACACAGTCAAACGATACTATTGAAATCATTTCCAATATTTTTCAAAAGATGCATGTACATAAAATACAGTTTGTTGTGAGCAGTAAATAAAAGAGGGGCATTTGTTTTGAGCATTTACAGTATAATGCTTGTGTTGCAATACGATAATAATATAATATTGGAAGGAAAAGAAACCGAAGTTTGCAAAATAACTTTGATGTCAATACAATCAATTCGTTATATGGCTCATTATTCCATAAGGGTATAGGTATGAACAACTAATGCGACACATACTTATGAAGTTATTAAAATAAACTTACCTGGTGTTAAATAGGACATTATAGTTTCTGATGACACACAATTTTGGTCACTTTCTACTTTGAAATTCCCAGAATGCAATATAATGGTATTGCCTTAACCCTACCTCTACTCTACGGCATCTGTCCGGCACGATTTACCTGTTAAACGGAAACAAAGGAACCATTTTAACAGTGTACACATGGTGACACCAATAAAATTGTGCTGCATGTCAACAGGTTCTGTATTGTTAATAAGAACTTTAATTTACATATACAATTATAGTATGTATAGATTTATGTCAAAATGGAAGTCCATATATTACACATGTTAGTATGTGGGTTGCAAAAATTACCTCGTAATCCAGTTCCCTCTTAATATATTCTTAACAGCGCCACAAATTACAGGTCTATGTGAACCATGAAAAGTAAAACAAACGAACAATTATTATTAGTCAAATAATTCACCAGAAAACTAAATTGCAAACATATGATTATATACATCATCAGTGTCTAGTCGAAATATAAATAATGTTATACTGTTGTTCACTAATACGTATTGATATGCCTTCTAAATGGTACATTAACCGGATATATTAAATAACTTTTATTGTGTATTGACACAACATTTACATATAAATCATGTTATTTCTACAATTATCACGATTCATAGTTATGATATGTTATCAGTCGTTGTTTTAATATATTGGATGGTTCTTCTACTATTTGGGCTTGACAATACGTTATCATGTCGAGGAAACTATTAATGAGCAGAGTAATGGCTGGTTCGCAAGGTAGCATGCTTTGAAACTTGAAACTTGCTACTTTGACGAAACGCCTATTTATATTATTATATTTAATGGCGTTGTACAAAACACATATATGTACATACAATTGATAAAACATAAGAGTGGTTGATACTATTATGAAGCATTAAGTAAAGGATTAATAATCTAAAATTGTGTGATATAAATAAAAATGCTCTAAGAAACTTAAGCAATAAAACAATGCTTGCTACAATATTGAAACACAGTAAAAGTAAAATAGTATTTAATACATTGATATAACTAGGGTTAAGAAATACTTCTAATGATTCTAATGATTTAAAATCACAGGTATTTAAATTAAAAATGTGTAAAAGTCTCTGAAGAAAAATGTTTTCGAATTCCTTTTGAAACTTTCTGTTGAGACAGAAGTCCGGTTTCTTGATGGTAGGTCATTCCACAGTTTCGGTCCAACAACTCCGAAACTCCTGTCCATGAAAGTTTTTCTCTTTGTGCGTTTAACACCATAATATCCATCATACGAGACTGTAGATCGTAGGTTACGTGCTGGTACTTCTTCTGTTAGAAGTTCTGTAAGGTATTTCGGCGCATGGCCAACAGAACAATTATACATGAAGGTTAGTAACTTGAATGTTATCATGGCCTTTACTGGTAGCCAGTGTAGTTCATATAAAACATCTTTTGAACTGTCATATTTATGTCGGCTGAGTACCAATTAGGCACACATGTTTTGGATAAGTTGCATTTCGTTTAGTTCGCATTGAGTTGTTCCATATAAGATGAGATTACAATAATCCAGATGGGATATTACCAAAGACAACACGAGTATTTCTGTTGCTTCTTTTGTTAAGTATTTCCTTATGTGTTTGATTTTAAGATAGTTGTACATGGCTTTACGGCACTTAATTTTGTTGTGTTCTTTAAAATTCAATGTTTCATCTAAATATGCATCCAAATACCGTATGCATTTTTCTGCTTTAGCAGTGTAATCAGCAATATCTATTTCTTTAGATTGACATTTATTGAATTGGGGTCTACCACCAAACACACTGAAATCCGTTGTTGATGCGTTCATTTTCAGTTTATTCTCGATCATCTAGTTGTTAATAACAAGAGCGCAACGTTCAAATGGCAGATCTTTCAACATAACCATATATAGGTTTGAATCGCTTGTTTTCGGTGTGGTCGTCTGCAAAACCGTCGACTTTGATGGATAGTGGAACGACATCAAACAGTGTTCCAGGGTACGTCAGGTACAGCCATGGACCGAGACAACTACCATGGGGTACACTACACTCCAAAAAACGTGTCGACGATAAATATGAATTAACACTTATACGACAGCTTCTTGGACGAAGATAAGAGTCTATCCAGTTTAGTGCCGTACCACATGCATCGTATTGTTATTGCAACACGTCTAGTAGAATGTCATGATCGACTGTATCGACGGCAGCACTCAGAGCAATGGCGATAAGTGTTGTATCCTCTTTTTCCCCCATACCTTCGAGTATATCATTGACTAGTCTAAGTGAAGCAGATTCACAAGAATGGAATTGTCTGTAAGCTGACTGATTTTTTGGAAGGAGATCGTTTTCATTTACATGTATGTTGAGTCTAAACAGAGCAGCCTTTTCGATCACGTTCGATAGAAATGATAAGTTGCTCACTTGTCTTTAGTTGGCATAACTCAGGTCTAGTCCAATTTTCTAATTATTGACTGTTTTACGTTTGAAGGAAAAACACCTTGACTCAGAGAGAGATTAACCAATTTTGTCACGAACGGTAGTAACTCGTTTAGAAATGATTTTTGTACTTTTGTTGACAATGTATCTAGTTCGCATGATTTTGTTTGCAGATTATTGATGCTCTTTTTGACTTCATCTTGGGTGAGCTCCTCGAACATACCGAAACATGGTACTTCCTTGTGATCGAGTGTGAATTTTTCGAAACTTGCAAGGGCATCTCGAATTTTGTTAATTTTATTCAGGAAGTGATCGGAAAAAATTTCAGCAATCACGGTGTCGCTTTTACCGTCGGGTATAGGGTTATATGTATTCTTTCCTGTTAATTATGAGACAAACTTGTAAAGTTTTTTAGAATATCCTTGAAAATCAATTACTTTTTGACTAAGCGATCGTTGCTTCTCCGAATTCAACTCGCAAGTGTTTTTATTTCTGGAATTTTTGAAAAGTTCATACTGGTCTGGCTGTTTATATTTTCTCCACATGCGTTCTAGTTTACGTGATTTGCGTTTTAGAATGTTTTCATTAAACCATGGTTTTGGTACACTACCGATTTTTTTTTCGCAATGTATTGAGCGTGCTTATCAAGAATTCTACAGACTTCATCTTCAAATTACTCTACAAAAGTATCTACTTTTTCTGCTGATTGAGGTCATTAGTAAATGCTGATTGGTCTATGTTTTTAAAAATTCGAAAAATTATGGTTTGACTCTTGATATGTTCTTTTTGTACTTTGGTAACGACTTTAACTACGCAATAGTCCGAAAAGAAAGGGCCTGGTTCACACGAATTGATTTTAATACCATTTGTAGCCTTAGAGATTACAAGATCGAGTGTATTTCCCTCTGTGTCTGTGCTGAAATTGACATGTTGTTCCAAATCCATTGCTACAAGAGGATTCTTAAATTTAGTCACAACACTGTTAGTTGTGTTGACATGCAAGTTTAAATCTCCAAGAATCATAAAATTTGAATAGTTGGGAACAATTTCCTCCACGAATTCGAAAATGTCTGTCAAAAAATGATGTTCAGTCCCTAATGATTGTGGTCGGTAAACGCCAATTACATTAATTGTAATGTTTTTGAGAATCAATTGCCATATACCATGTTCGAATGTCCGGGTCTTACTACTCGACACTTTTCGTACAGTAACCCCAATCCGACAAGTTAAAGCCACTCCGCTGCTTATTCTATTTGAACGATTTACAGTACTCATTGTGTAACCGTTTTGATTTAAATCTGAGGTATCTATTTGGTTTTGCTTTTCATCTGAGAACCAGATTTCTGTGAATACGGCAAAGTCGATTTTATTTCTTCTTTCTGATATTGACCAATCAAAACATCTTTGCTTCTAACAACAGAATGACAGTGCAATGTAAGGCAAGATGTTTTTTCATTTAGACCATTGAGTGTATTGAATTTCTTGGGGAATGAGAGGTTGCTTAAGTTTGCACCTGAAATGTTTTGTGTGCTGTGTCTTGTTTAAGTTTGCACCTGAAATGTTTTGTGTGCTGTGTCTCTGTGAAGATGTTGCAGTTGGAATTTGTAATGGTAAACTTTGTAGATTTCTTAAATTTACTCCACTATTTGTGTCCCATACACGTAACTCTTAATCCCTACCACCTCGGGCACCTCTATATTTCAAAAGATTGTATTGCTTTTAAAATGTTACCGTTCATGTTTTTGGTATTGTATAATTGCTCGATACTGCAGATAAATCCAGTAATTGATCTCCATTATATCTTACCACACACATTATGATTGTAAGTATGTAAATTCTTTGAGAAAGTGTTCACCACAAGTAAAATATATAAATGCGTTTATAAAATATTCCCACAATATTTACACAGATCAAATTGTTTCTACTTTCATTTTTTTTTTAAAGATATATTGTATCCGTCAAACATAAATGAATATCACTGACAAAAATCAAAATGTTTCTGTCACTGGTGGTCTCAAAATAATCCAAAATATGAGAGCACAAATATTTGGCTGCATACACTTTGGCGCACTAATCCGAACATGCTTTGTTTAAAGTATTTAAGAAAATGTGGTTTAGATCAATGATGTGGACTTGACGCAAGTATGACATTGCTACAAGCACATGCTACAACCTAATTGCTCAGATATATTTAAGGCATGAGTATGTTAAGAATATATGCATAACTATTAACAACCATGTTGAGAGTAATTTGTTAAACTTTTATTAATTCAAACGTTGTTTACAAATGCGATACTTGTTTTGGCAAATTTGGTCAACGTGGTTGAGCAACTTGACAGCCCTAGGTATAATGTCTCTTGGCTGGAACAGTAGCATACTCTACATATAGCGTTTAAAGTCCAAGCCACATTGAATGCATTACAACATTGCACTGGAATATTAATGTGTTAAACCGTATAGTCATCAATCAGAACATAGAACGGTTATACATTTATGAAAGCTCACTTATATGAAAACAAGAATCATTATAAGTAAATACACATGGAAATGGGATAAATTTCGGAATTATATAACAAAGACATACCATTTACAAAAACGCTCGTAAAAATAGTTTATGAGTCACTTTACTGAGAAAAAAAGTTCACGGTATAGCCCTGAGAGCAAACATAAAGCATGTTGATTATTGCAATCAAACGTTGTGTGCATACTTTACGATTACATTTGCTACCAGACCTATCATGCGCTTATATAAACTAAAGAAGATATGTCAATCATTTTGTAATCAGGATGTACTTTATAGGTGTGTATTACAATCCGCGGTCGCTTATGGAACCAAATCAGTTTATGTCCAAAAGGGTGAATAAAATACGTTCATTGTTGATCATCCTTCTTTGATTTTTATTAGTAATTGTAGGTTTTTGTTTTTGATCTTTCACATGCCATTATTTAGTTGAGTCATAATTGAATCGCCCAGTCAGACGTAAATATATACATTCTTCTCTAGAAGTACGCTAAATCAATCTTTATTTTCGGAAGTAGCTGTCATGTGTCTCCGAGAAACAGATAATCATAAGACACTAATGCAAATTTAAAACGGCAAACTTCACTTTAAGTGACCATTTATCCATTGAAGTATTGTTTGTTTTGGTATGAAAACAAAAATAGTATCTCGTACACAACTTAGTACGTCATATTTGACACTTAAAGCACTTATCTTGGAATAAAGAACAATGTATGTCCTATATGCATCATACAATTAATATTGCGGGAAGAAGCGTATAACGGAAAAATTATCAGCTACAAATATGGTAAAACCCTTATTTTTCTGCATTTGATCGGTTATTAAACTGTTAGGAAAATAACAAAGAATTAAGGCTTGCATGAGCGCAATTCTCCTTACAGTCTATAGACCGATGAAATGTAGAAAAATAATACATAATACATAATACAGCAACATATCAAATAAATCACTGCGCAAACAAAAGTGATAAAAGATGGGGCCATCATATTTAAATGGTTAATGCAAAGTATTGGAGTTTAAGCCGGTTGAAAGTGGTACGTATCCTCACTGTTAGTTGTTCATTTAAAACAAAATAAACAAATAAACAATAATACTATTTTGAGTGAATTGTGATATTGTTTAGAATTTTGTTTTTCTGGTGTTTCTAATTATTTAACGATTCGTCACTTGCCATACATAAAGGATTGTGTATTAATATACTTACATAATTATGTTTGTAATTAGTATCGATGGTGTGGATCACACATAGTCCTGATTATGTTTATCACACAACCTGTTTGTTGTTGGGACTAAAATATACGTTGGAAAAACATATTTGTTCAGTATACATTTACTTTTCATAGACAGTCTCCTTGTGATATTACAACACATTAAACATATGAGCAACACTTGTTATTGAGTTAGTGTTGGTGAGATAAAACATACTCGGAATAGTTCGACGTTCTATAGAGTTGAAATTTCAAAATTATTTGACCAAATAACAATAAATGTTGAGAAGATTCGTCACTATGATATTGCCCTAATCGCTGAAACAGTTATCATGAGAAGCAGTAAAAAAGCTGAAATTAGAACTCCATGCGTTTGATGCCGGTAATAAATTCCTCTATCTTGTAAACTACGCGAGTGAACATATATTCGTTCTGACTAAATTTTGATTCTTACATGTATAATAAAAGTGAGATTATGTTGCGGTGTTAGATAATAACCATTCAATGTATTTGATCTCATTCATGATTCACTCTGTAATCTTAATTATTTAGCTTTGAGGTAATGATTAATGTACTCGTGTTTGTTTGAGTTGTGTTCGTTTCGCCTTTAGCGGGTTATGTCATACATTAATTTGTACCATAACCTTACCAAGATTATGCTATCAAAATTAATACTGTTATGGTGTTTGAGCGAATGTTATTAACTTGCTATGGTTGGAAATATGATTTCGTGGATGCGTGTGAGGTTTGCGAGATCATAAACGGGTTTAAGATTACATGATTTTGATATGACGGTTTGAAAGTCAACGTGACCCAAGTTGGATTCATGTTGGTCTGAAATATATTTAGAGCGATGTATCCTCGCCCTTCAGCAAACATTTACAATTAAAACATTGAAAATTCTCCAAGGATTATATGAGAAAGCATTTGTTTAAAAATATAATGTGTAGCTTGTGAAATGCATACATTTTATAGATTAATTTTTAAAATCAATGACAATTATATGAACCTTACAATATTATATTAACTAAATGCCTGATATTGATGTTTATGTAACTATCCTTGATGATATATGCTTATTCATGTATAATACTTGTCGATGTACTACTTGTTTTTAATGGATAGCAATATTGAAATTGGCATGATACAGTTATTGCTTTTTATCCATACTGATAAGTGTAAAACAGGTTTATATAAATTGTATATGATAAAACATTATGTCCAATTGTATGCATGAACGTTCTCTCGTGTTATGTTTAACTTATATGATGTTGCTTTCCTGTATATTTTATTGGAAACATAACCAATCCGGTAATGCGCTAGTTAATGAAAATATTAGACGTGTTCAAGCTCCAAGGTTATAAAAAACAAAGGATATTCTTCAATGTATTCAGACAAGAACTTTTGTTTCGAATCTGTCTTATGCCGGGTTATGACATTTTAGTAAGTACCTAGTTGAAGTAAAGTTTATAGCAAGAAAACGCTGGTGCGATGAAAGGATGCAATCTCACCATACTGATAAGGGTAAAACATGTTTATATAAATTGTATATGATAAAACATTATGTCCAATTGTATACATGAACTGTCTCTCGTGTTACGTCCAACTTATATGATGTTGCTTTCCTGTATATTTTATTGGAAACATAACCAATCCGGTAATGCGCTAGTTTATGAAAATATTAGACGTGTTCAAGCTCCAAGGTTGTACGAAACAAATGATATTCTTCAATGTATTCAGACAAGAACTTTTGTTTCGAATCTGTCTTATGCCGGGTTATGACATTTTGGTAAGTACCTAGTTGAAGTAAAGTTTATAGCAAGCAAACGCTGGTGCGATGAAAGGATGCAATTTCACCACAATCGAATAAAATAGTGCAGGCATGTTCAGAGCATAAGTCGGTTTAAATAATAAATCATATATATATATAACAGTGTATATGAATTAATCTACGACAGGATGACTACAAATAAAGGAGTAATATTACGTTAGATAAAAGCTCGCACATAACAGAACATATTAATATACACGTTCCATGAAATTGAATAAACAGGTTATCGCAATCGAAAATGCAGTAAACAAGTTTCGGCTGCTCAGTATCATTTTCTCAGCAATTTGCCGTGATGCCGGATTTTAACATTACTCTGTATCGACAACCAATACTATAGGGCGAATGCTGAGAGAATGGTCATTCATTCCCATTCCTAGTCTACAAAGACGGAAGGACACTTCCAACCATGTAATTTTGATAACAGAGCAAACGTTCATTATATGTAATGTAACACGTATAGTATAAATGGGTTACACGTGCGAAACGATATTGTGTTCAACAACGTGACCAATTGTACGATCAGCCTGTTTGCAATCGTCCTATATCAACTACACTCAATTTGAAATCAAATAGTATAACACATATGTGAGTTGAATCACATTGCCTTAAGATGGTGTTCTAAAAAATGACATAGAAAATAAATATTATACTTCCATACGCTCAAGCAGGACGAGGAAACCACACCCGCACGTGTTCACGAATTGTCAGATCGTTATAAATGAAAAATGGACTTTTTGTAAAAATTAAAAATTCAAACAGCAATTTAAGAAAATTCATGTTGACACTTTAAGTCGTTTTTTATTAGAATTTCAATTATAGAAGATATGCGTTAAATATGTCGGAAGAAGTATAACAATAAGATAACACGAATAATTACGTTTATGAGCAAAACTCTTAGTTTTCATCTTGTTTATGAAAACACATCTTCTGTTTTTCAATGGTGTGACTTTGACCTTGGTGCTTGAACGATACCAAATCAAGTACTGAATTACACATAGATCCAAATCTCATCCATTAATCACAACAATGTTTTAACCAAATACTTTATTAGCCATTGACATGAATTGGAAACTATTTACATTGCGAATTAATGATACAATATTCACGAATGTATAACATATGTTAACTAAATATTATATTTAAAAAATCGTTCTCTGTTTAAATTACGCTCGATACATATAACTTATATTTTGAAAACCAGTAATAAACTGTTTTACTTAATAACAATATAAATAGTTTATAAACCTTTCTTTTTATAAATATTCCACAACTCCAAAGAAAAATATATATTGAATCATAACCTAAATTATTGATATAAAAATATTCATACCTGCTTGCTGGACCGTCTTAATGCTAAGTTTACATCTGGCCACGATACAGTAACGGTATTAAACACAGTGTTCGTGTTTGTGTCTTTATATTTCAGGACCAATCGGACAATTTAAATCAATTAGTGTTCATTTTCAGATTAAATATATATTTATATAAATAAAAAAAGCGTTACATAATAACTTAGTATAACATAAACATAAACATTAGTAATCATACACACGTTGGACATGCTCATAAACAACGCGATGTTACCGGCATCGGCTAAGCATTAATACAATATATTCGTATTTAATTTAGAGAAATTAATCAAGGCTTTATAGTCACTTACACAATACTTGATATAATTACAACAACGTATGGCTCCACAAAGGAGTTCTGAGTTCTGCTATGTGTATGTGATAAGCTATAACATTGGTAGTTATTGCCACACAAATGAAATGTTGACGTATTGTCCATATTGAGGTATGCGGACAAGTTTCCCCGAATACTTTTTTTGCATGCAACTTGTGTGTATAAATACATGACGCAATTTATGTTTTGGTATTTTAACTGTTTTAAGACAAAAACTGAAACACATGTCGAACTATTTTTGTTTGAAGGTGGAGACACTTAATCGTTTATCAACGGTTGTAATGGTATAATACGCAATGCACGTAAATGACTCGTCTTTCTTGCTCGGCCTGTTGATAGCTGTACTTATAAAACGTATTACTGGTTTACGTGAATGCCATTAAAAAAACGTATGAGACCTCTCAGGAACACGAAAGTAAAATAGTTAACTGTTCCATTACATAACATAATTTCTACACAACTAGTACGATGACCATGCTAGATGCACTTTATGAGTGTTGATATAATAGAAACTGTCCACGTTTGTAATCGACCACACTTTCATTTTGAGATATGATCCGTAGGAATTAAACTAGCCTTTTTTTTAACGCGTTGTATAATTAACGTCACGATGTGAAACGGATACCATAATTATGTAAAAATACCATTCTGGAATTTGGTACAGGAACTAATGAAGTTAACTCACTACTGAACAGTATCTGAAGTAGGAAAATTCAATAGAATCAGTTTGGTTCCATTGTCAAAATAGTTAAGTTAGTAAATACATTAACTTAATATTGCAAACTATGAATGTTATTATGAGATATAATAGAAAATGTATTATTACAGAGTCCAACATTCCTGTCAAAGTATTGAAGTATGATCGTGAGAACTTTGTGTTTTTTTTACCGGTAAATATGTCGAACGTATCTCACCATGTATCTCAATACACTCCCTATGGAACCGCTGTCAGTGATAACAAGTGACATTTATTGCATGTAAACTGCCGAATAGATAACCCCTGCATTATCACGAAAGATACGAAAAGCGATGTGTGTCCGCCCTTTTCACATCAAAATTAAAACGCAGGCTTAAAATCGTGTATGTGTTTGACGTTAGCCGTTGTACCCAAGATACAGTATGTGTTTATCGCAGATAAGCGTGTTTTATATGTCTGATTTGTTATATAAATTGTTGTATGTGCCATGTGCATTTGGTCATTTGCAGAATATAAAGCGTAATATTACATTAAGATTATCTGATTCGCGCTGAGATTTGTAAAAGAAAAAGTGTGGTGTGTGGTTTGATAAAATATGTTATATAGCATATATCACTAAAATTCAATCTCGAAAAATAATCAGTCTCCGGTTGTATGCCTTTGTTTGATTCGAGCTGATTCAATGAGAAACACACATATTTTCGACAAATGTGATACCTTTTACTTTATACAAAAACCGTAAAATGTTGAATGATGACTTCCAATCCTCACAACACAAAACATTTCCATCAATAAACCGCCAGCTAAATAAGATTCGAAAATTGTCTGACACATGCACTCGCAAAAGCAATCACGTTTCTAATTTAAAACATAGCCCGAATACTTAAGACATTTCCGTAAAGCAATTAATGTGTTATGCAGTGCGAAATTAATGTGTTTTATTTTATTCTAACAGAAGATGGAGAGCATTGCTATACAGCGAATTGCAAATCAGTATGACGTTAACCGATGCCTTATAATTAATTGGTTTTAAAACACTATTCATAGAAAGTCGTATGATAAATAAAAATGGCAACATCTTAGCGGTTATCATAATTTATATTTCTATCAAAAGTATAATAAAGCGTATACATGTGTAACGCCCTCTTTGTGGACCACTGTGGCGTAGATAAGTGTACTACTAATACTAGTATTACTACAACAAATAGTATAAGTCGTGTGATACAATTAACACATACTGTGGTAACACCATCCCAAAGCTGTGTAATTATTGTATCCAGGAAAATCGCCCGAATTTAAAATGATTAATATCATGCTAAAGATAATGTCAGAAATTATTCATTGCCCCAACATTCAGCATAATAACAGCAATAACTATTTTAAAATTAACCAATGCCCATTTTCTCGGAAATAGTGTTTTAAATGTAAAAATACAGAGAGTTAATACATATTCTTAACATTTACAATTCATTGTGTAACCAATGCAATTTTCGGGTCAATGACATTTTAAAACCGAGCGCGTACATCCCTTTATTTATGTAAATGATGTGTTCATAATGTGAAAAGTATGCATAATAATGTCACACATTATAAGATACTTCTATGGGCATTTATGCCGTTACCAACACCATAGTTATGTTAGAACTCATATGTAGTGCGTTTCAAACTAGCGCATGCGCATATTTGCATGTTTGACATACATTTCTGGAAACAGATTGTATATAGCATCGCAACTACACATCTGTAGTATAAAAACTATGCAAGCATGTATACGTTCTAGTTTGTATAAAAATGTTCTTATAACAATCTATATAAACATTGGAAAATACAATGAAAATATATAACGACGACAAGAATACACGTATTAAATATATGACATTGAAGAAGTGAAACAATAAATATCAGCTGCTGAAGACAAATTACACTAAATGAGATGTACTAAAGCGTTGTTACAAAATACCTTGCTGGAGGTGCTAATATAATAAGCGTGTAAAATGTATATCAGCTTATAAAAGGCTACTCACAATTAGTTGACCACTGGCCATATACATCATGATATTATTAGAAAAGGTGAGTCTTTTTAAGTTCCAGAAACAGAGATGTATTAATGTTTGCACTTTAGTGACTCTGACACAAAGTGAAAATAGCTTGAAAATGAAAAGTGCTCTATATAAAAAAACACATATCATATTATCATATAATTCTGCGACATTCAATTATATACACTTATGGCAACAATTCCAAACATCAACTCGACATTCAAAAAGTAACTTCATAGCGCTCTTCAAACGTATTTAACACAATAATTGATCCATTTGAGTGGAGGTTACTTACTGTTTAATTAGGTTTAATGTATACTTTTTACTTGCCATATGAAACACCAGCTATACATCAGGACATGAAAGACAAGCTATAATTAATGAAACTTCAGCTGTGCTACATGAACCTCGAGCTATATTATATAAAATAACATCACCACTATATGAAACAACAGCTGTACTACATGAAATACCAACTGGTATATATGCTCAGCTTCACTAAAGTAAACATCATAACAATATATGAAACCCCGATTTTAATGAAACCTAAGCTATACTGTAGATAACATCAGTAATAGTATAGCTAACATCATGTACACTTTTTGAAATACAAACCATAGCATATCAATCACACGCTTTAATATATTGGAATACTATACATAACGCCTAAAAGTAGTTCAACCAGAGAGGAATCTCATGAAAAATAAACGTATGAACATACGCTTGTCAATATAAAATAATAATCATTGGGAACATCTGGCAATAATATGTTTCTTAGATTGCTTAGTCCTTATAGTGATCATGGATCAGGTTGTGTTAATAGCTAGCTATATGTGTAACTCCAACATTTTAGCGACAATTGTTAGCGTACTTAAATGATAAATTGTTATTTATTTATTTAAAATTTTCAACCTGAGCGTTTGTTCAAAATACACATTTAAGATATATGATTTAATTTCAATTTATCTTTAGAGCGATGTATCCTCGCCCTTCAACAAACATTTAAAATTAAAACATTTACAATTCTCCAAGGATTATATAAGAAAGCATTTATTTAAAAATGTAAAGTGTAGCTTGTAAAATGCATACATTTTTATAGATTTATGTTTTAAAAACAATGAAAATTATATGAACATTACAATATTATATTAAATAAATGCCTGATGTTAATGTTTATGTAACTATCCTTGATGATATATGCTTATTCAGTTAGAATACTTGTCAATGTACTACTTGTTTTTAATGGATAGCAATATTGAAATAGGCATGGTACAGTTATTGCTTTTTATCCATACTAATAAATTTAAAACATATTAATATAAATTGTATATGATAAAACATTATGTCCAATTGTATACATGCACTTTCTCCCGTGTTATGTCGGACTAATATGATGTTGCTTTCCTGAATATATTTAATTGGAAACATAACCAATCCGGTAATGCGCTAGTTAATGAAAATATTATGCGTGTTCAAGGTCCAAGGTTATACGAAACAAATGGTATTCTTCATTGTATTCATACAATAACGTGTCTTTCGAATCTGTCTTGTGCCGGGTTATGACATTTTGGTAAGTACCTAGTTGAAGTAAAGTTTGTAGCAAGAAAACGCTGGTGCGATGAAAGGATGCAATTCATCACATTCGAATGAACTAGTGCAGACATGTTCAGAGCATACGTCGGTTTCAATAATTAACGCTGGAAATAGAATACTAATATAAGTACACGACGACTGCAATCCTGTGACAAAATAACACGCATGATAGATGCTGCATTTAGCCCTCAATGACGTTAAGAATTACTCAATAGTTATACCCTTGCAGACATAAGCTAATGTATAAATTTCGTATAAATAATTAAGAGAGGCAACAAACATGCACCAAGTGCAATATTAATAAAATCATTGCAAAAGTCAACTTAGTGTACTAAACTGACACCTGACTCTATAAACCTCTTGTCTAAGTCTTGAGTATATTCTACTGTTTATACAATAACAACTGATGTTAATAAACCGTTTACAAGCGAGAAAAAAATGACACAATACGCACGATAACGAATTAAAGAACACTGATAGACATGCTTAGTATTGTATGATTGCATAAACTCTATCTATAATGCCCTCTGGCGGGGTGCAGACACTTGGCAAAATGAGGGCTTGAACGGTAGAAATCGTGTATTAACATGGCGATTCACGTGCCGTTCAAGCTCTGTTATGTGTTTTTCATATCCATAAACTGGTCCACGCGCAGTTACTTCCCTTAATGGCTGACCGGGAAGCGCGTCCAGGTTATTGGTCACAACTTGTCTATTTTTTGTTTGCAATATATTGTTTGAAAATGATGGTTTACAAACATTTTAAATCGAAAACTGCCTATCCGAAGGTAAAGCCTCGTCATTTCTGATGATGACCGAGTGAGGCGCATGCAAAACACAACCTTGAACTGTATGACGGCATATGAAATAATCAAATTATTTTGTCGATGTCGAATGAAGATCACATATTGTTTTCAATGTTGTTTTAATTTATTTTGGTAGGTTTGGGATTTGTTTATGCATCTGCATCTGCGCACTTGGGCAGGAACAGATTTTTCTAGCGCCCGCAGATGATCATGCCCTCGAAAACGTGTATTATCCCTAAATTGCATTACAGGTGATTTTAATTCATCTTAAAAATAAACACAAACCTTATTTAATAATAATAAATGAACTGTTAACTCCCACATGTTTCCTCATATGATAAACAATTGTGTATTAAAAAAGCAATATAACTAACACATTTTCTCGTTAAGTATAAGAACCATTAAACTATGGACACGATAAGATAACTTTCTAAATGTCGATCAAAGTTATACTGTCGTCGTCATGCACATATTAAGACATTATATAATTGAATTCATGAAACAATGCATTATAAAAGATGAATTATATATGTGTATATATTGTACAGTTTAGTTTTCCCTATACACGTCTCAATCTTAGGGAGCCATAGTCGGGGATTTATATTTTTAAGTAACGTTAAATTATGAATATATTTTAAATCAGCTGTAGGTTATTTTATGTTTAAAAGAAACAAGTGCGAAGCGCGTATTGGTAATAAGTGCAATTTTCGCATGTTCTAAAATTATCGCCCCATTGCAATATGAAAGTTCTTCCATTTATGATCAACTGATTTTTTTATCTAAAATTGTATGTCTGGAACTAAAGCTACTAACGCAAAATTCAAGACTTTGCGCGAGAACACGTTGTGTAACATCGTAATCAGGATCAAGCACATCAAGATAAGTTCATATATCTTTGATATCGTGTAATCGATTGTTATGGAGACTTACTTAAATGTGCAGATTTGCACTTGTTTTAACAAGGTTATGTAGTTGTGTTTGTATTCAAAATAAAGTTCATTTCAAGTAAACATGACCCCTGCCAGCTCGACACGAGTTTGAAAATGTATACTGGTATAGTGTCTAGTATGATAAACCATTTAAGGCACCTTTACGTTAGACAAGTAATTCCTGTCCGTCGTGTTCAAAATACCAAATAACTACTTACCTTGGCGTTATTGTCAGAGTGGACATATGTCATTTTAGATGATTAAAATACCGTTTTAAAAAATCCTATTCAATCAGGACGGCTTGATACAAATTAACACAATTGATTGCCGTATACTAACGTTATCAGAGATTTCCGTACTCAAATAAAGTGTTTATTTGTTTATCCTTTTGATACACGCACACAACATTTAAGTAATGCAACTATGATTTATATGTTATACTGGTATAAATATATCTATACGTAACCTACCGTGGTCAAATATATATTTTGATTTAAATCTTACTTTTATATAAAACAATATTAAAGGTATAAACATATTCATAACATGATTGTTACTAAAAAACAAATCAGATTTTTACATATTCGTTAAAATTTAACGCATACATAAATTATATTAAGTGTTCTTTGAAATGTATTATGTTATGTAACAAGTCCACACAATATTCTAATTAATAAGATACATTCAGTTACTTTTAAGTTAGTAAAAGTTTTAAACACAAATAAAAAAAAAAATCATTTGTAAGCATAACCTTACAATAATGTTTTTCGGATTCGGTTAAATTTCGATTTTAATTCGCAGATGATCAAATAAAAAATATATAATCACTCGTGAATTAAAATCGATAGTCCACCCAATCCAACAAATAGCCTTGTTATAATACACTTGAAATTGTTGATATAACCAAATAGTGCGGTCGTATGCGCAAGACAGTCCTGCAATTTCCATTTAACAATTATTGTGTGTTACCATATCGCAAAATAAAGTAAACGTTGTGACTGAAACATTACATATCGAACACACCAGATCAGAAACCTTATTCTAAAACGCGGTCATCACAAAAAAAACAATGCACAGTACTTGACAACTGTCGTTTGTTAGTACGTGGATACATACTCTGGTATGTAAGTACCATCCTAAATGGTATGAAAACTACACCTTCATCTCCTACTTAACATGTATGTCACTAACTGCTAATGCTTACACGTAGATTTACTTATTTTTTGCTGAACACACACATGTGCTTGAATAACCGTCTTATTTATGTATATCAACAATTACGTTTTGTATGTAACGTGAACACTTAACATAATGAAGAAGTCTTAGACAACATTTAAGAAGTATGAGAGTCAACACAATTAATTGAATATGTATTTAACGCCGTAAATAAAACGTATATGAATAGTAGACTTTAGTTTGTATGACATAAAAATGTACAACCTTTGTTTCATTAGTATTTGCCGAGACACCGCTGTGGTACCATCGGAGTGTATTTAATTCTAGAACTTTCACCGAAGGCGAACACAATTGCGTCATATATAACCACGTCACGATAATGATAGATCGGACAGCGAGCTGCAGACAATTTAGTCACAACAGGGCTGATACCAGTGCTTAAACTCAGCGTCATCTGAGCTACATTTAATCAACCCGCGATAAATGCATTCCTCTGTCAAAAAAGAGGATATCACTATTCCGGTCGGTCCTTTCTGAGGCTAATTAGTAATTGCGTGATGTTTAAAGCAATAAAGGAATGGCCTACTTCTATAAAGAACTTATTTGCAAATTGGCTTTACGAAGACGATTGACTGGTAATGTAAGAGTCTCCGCAAGTTTATTGATGTAACACATGTGCATGATTTAATCAGCTTTGCCTCTAAAGCGTCCGCATGATCAACGTTTGCTAATTGCATGGATCGAATTTGGCATACTGGCAAAAAGTAGAAAAATAGTTATACGAGTAATGTTTTGTATTGCTTGCACAAATTTGCACGTGAATGTGTATCATCGTAACTAAAACAATTTCCGTTATACATCGTTAGAAGTCATTTCATTTTGTAAAGCACATGCTTTATAGAGAAACCAACACAATTGGTGTAGAATAACATCCAACGAAAATCTAGTCGTAGTGTAGTGTTAAAAACAAGATATATCGACTTAACCAGTGTCTACTCTTAACTGAAACTTTGTTCTAAATACTTTTATTTAAGACACAAACGTTTTTGCAAATGACATGTTATATCAACTTGTAACAATATTTGGTTTTATTCAATAATACAAACCATAACGTATATCGCTCATTATTGAAATTGTTTCATGCCTGTACTAAACTTGCAATTAATTACAGTATATACATTTATTAAAACATATTAGAACAAAACAAAGGTTTTAAGGAAAATACAGAAGATGTTGCTTTAAGAAACTGAAACTGATAGTAGAAGTACTTTTTGCGAGTTGGTTAATAGGTCATTAACAAAAATGTCGAAGTGGAAAAACAAGTAAAAATCGATCCAGTTTTACTGCTATTGTGAAGCAGACAAATCATCATAATGACAGATCACCATAAAATACGTTTAAGAACTACTCAGACATTTAAATGACCACTTAATCTACCAGTGTGCAATAGCTTGCAATAAACTGCACATTAACGCGGCAAAAGTAATTGTGATGATAGACCATGACACATTTATTGCGATGCCATTTCTTTCAGCTGTATGAACTCCAAACAGCATATTACTCGTCTAAGGCATAACGTCTTTACGTAAAGTGTGATAATTGTTCAACCTTACTTAAGTTGTTCAAATTGCTGATATAATATAATGTAATGTGTTACTTTGTGTGTGCTGAAAATTACGGATGGCATCGAATACCTATATCGGTATTCGAATATTCGCAAATCCATTCAATCGAATATTGGCATAAAACGGCTGGATTGATTTAACTTCTTTTACTCAGTTTCGTATCCAGTAGGGATATTAAATATAAATTGACACAGAAATACAATTGAATAAACAATTGTTGTGTTGAGAAATAGAAAGAAAATGCAGCTTTTTTGTTAAAACAAACTTTGAAAAAAACTATTTATGCGCAATATATCAGAAAAGCGTGAAACTTGTTCTGTGTTAACTTCCATTGTTTCGTAAGTTATATCCGAATACGAGGCTATTTATTAACGCTGATATCTAATAATTGTATCGCTGTTGGCTAATACTATGACCGATACTGTAATCGGGCACAAATAGGAGGAAAAACATCAAGTCATAGAATTTTATTTTTATTTGAAAAATTTAAAGGAACAATAGCATGTACGTAAATATAAAGAAACATATCAATAAGGCATGCAAAGTACACCAAATATTCAAGAACAAATATAAGGAAACACGGAAGAAACCCCCTCCGGAAGAAACACCCTAGAATTTAGTTTTATTTGAAATTATAAAATAACGATATCATGTACGTTTATAAAAAGAAACATATAAATAAGTCATGCAAAGTACATCACAAAGGTTCGGTGGTGACATCGCCTTTTTAAATGTCTGTTCAAACTTTGATCACAGAAACTAAATTATTATTGGCCAGTCAATTGTATCAATTCTGTTATTCGAATACTGACCAATCAATCGAATATTCAAATATTCGAATAATTTTGCCATCACTACTGAAAATCAACACTATATAATTTATTAATTACTGTCGTAATAAGTGTGTAATTATTATTATTGCATTTTACGATGTCATGTGTTAATTTAAAAAAATGAGATGTTGAATGTTGCTACCCTAACTACACGCATTGCTTTAACTGACACGCAACACCCGCTTTAAATGACCATTTGTATTATGTGTTCAAATTTAGTGAATACACCTTACATACAAGATTTCTCTTGTTTTAAACCACCAATGCTACTGCTGCTGCTGATGATGATACTGATGATGATGATGGTGGTTATGGCGATTATGGTGGTAGTGATGTAAATTAAGATGGTGATGATAAAAATTGTATCAATGCAAACATCAATTCAAACAAGCTGTGTGATATGTTTCAACTGACTTTTATATTATAAAAAAAAAACAACGAACACTCTTTTATGTGTCAAATATGCGATATATGTATATAGTGAATTGATAAAAGATCTCAAAAATTATTCTCACCTGCTTGACGATAAACCATGGCCAAACATGATTCTTAGTTTAAATTTCACATTGGGTGAATGTTTGTACCATGACTTATACTCTGTTCTGACTATGGTAACCACGCACTCAGACGATTGTCAAATCACGGTCACTCAAACTTGACCAGAGTCACGAACAGATCGAATAACAAGGCACACCGTGTTTTCACATCATGTACCCATGGTTTTATTTGATTTTAATGTTGACTTCGCACTGGGGTAGTAGGTTTCAAAGGAAAATAGCAATTTAACATCCTAGGAAACTATTAAGTGGCACATATATCTATATTTTCACAAGCTCCGTTGATGCGGTAGTTGATTTATATTGTATTGATTTTGAAAATTAAAATAATATCTTTTGACTATTGCACACGGCAGAGTTGGGCCGGAGATTTACAATGGGCCCGCTGTCGACATAATATCCATAATCCTGCTAAACGCCCAGCTCAATTTTCCGTGTGTAATCGTTTATATTATATAAATCAACTAATTGTGTTTATTCACTTAAATGTATTACCAAAACAGCTTTCCGTACTCTAATTGCCATTCAAAGAACGTGTGGCAATATTAATGTGACGAAACACACGTTGTTTATTTTCAGGGATAACGCGGTGATTTATTTCACGGTAGAATATTTTAAAAACGGCATCGAACGAATTAAAACCATATTTCATATTGTGTATTTGTTATACATAACTGTAAAATATGTAATAATAGGAATACAAGAAATCGCTCCGATAAGTCATTCGATTTATTGGACCAAACGGTTAGAATTCGATACACACGTTTCCAAAAAATAGTGTGTTTAAAATAAAGTTTGATAAAGGTACGAACGAAAGGAAAACTGACGTGCATTTTGTTTTGCTTTGCTTTGTTATAAGTATTTGATTAAAGTTGTCATTGAGGTAATCGTGTGTTTTACTGAATTTTGGTGTTTGATGACTCCTGTTCAAGCGTCAATATTGTCATCAATCGGAAATATTTATTTCAAAGTTCTTGACATTCTTGATCTTTCCGGTGCAAATATAAATAAAATAAAATAAATAAATAAATACATAATGAAATGACTGCATTGCGCTGCATCGGAATCACTTATTTGCGAAGTTGTAGCATTTGTCTTGAAGACACTTATATTAGTAATTGTGTTTGTCGACATTTAACGTATATTTAATGCATCATCATCATACTTAACTTTGGTTGTCAGTTGTGTGGCTATGTTTCAATTCTATGAATCGCGTGCTGTACTGCAAAACAAATGCACAAAGCTGTAACCATTTATCTATGTACATCGGTGTGTTATATAGCCAAAAACGCAAGATTAAAGTCGACGGGCTCGATATTTAATTTCGATCACAAAACCTGTGTGCGACTTTACATGAAATGTATGCGACCAATTATTCCTGTCTCTCATTTAAATATGGCTGTTTTCTATTACTGGCGTAAGTACGCGCACTTACTTGTTCATGCATGTTCAGAGAATGCTTCGATTTAAATGATATCTGCTGTAAATAAAATAAATATATCATAACGTGCCAACTCCAAACCTGTGTCAACACCCGTGTGCAAAGTCTTAAAGAAGCTGTTGCTTCTTTCGTCACTCAGTGACGTTAAGAATTGATTAGGACAAGTTATTAAACTGCAGAAAAAGTAAATAATTATATTGTTTTAATAACCGAAGAGACTGAAGAGACGTGACCGACATTAATCACGGGAACAATAATAAAACCATCATTAAGATCAGTACTTTTATGTCAGGTGCGCAAGAGACTACCTAATGTACTTAGATGAAAATAACTGATTCTATAAATCCGTGTAGCACTTTAACGTATTAAATGTATTTAATAGACATGCATACCAGTGTAGTATGTTCAAGATGATTCAAAACACATACAGAAATGAATACACAACTTAATTAAATGTAACATGTGATTAAAAAATATTGCCTCATGTGGCATGAATATGTGTGCAGACTTGAACCAATACAAATAACACATGTTAAAGTTTATTATAAATTAAAATTAAAATAAGGTTAATATAACTTGCATTATGTGTATATTCAATCATGGGTGTACGGTGTCGTTGTGCATATATAAAGAAATTGTATAAGTGCATCTATTCCACAACGACATTATTACAGAATGGTATATACGAGTTTTTCTGCAATTTTGTAACTTTTCCTGATCAACTCGTACACTGGAATCAAATGTTGTGTGGCTTAAAGAATTTCAAACATGAGTTCGCCAGTTAAATGCCTCAATCTTCAGTTGGACATTAAATGGAATGTGTGTCAACTAAACATATGACTGCATTTTAAACCGGCTGTATTATTTATTGTTTTGAAAGCACGTATTAGTAATTTTCGCACGTTCTGAAACTATCGCCTTGTAAAATATTAACTGTTTTGCTTGTATGATGAACTTATTTTTGTATGTATAAGAATCTTCAGTAAAACTAATGAATCAGAATTGAAAACTTTGCGCGAATACCGGTTGTATAGCATCACAATCATGATCAAATCCATCAATTAAATTGTTATATCTATTTGATAAAAAGTAAGCTATTGTTATAGAGAAAAAAACATTCATGAGAATATCTGGCATTGTTTTAAAACTATAATATAGTATAATGCTTTGCAACGATTTTTTTTGTCTAAATTCAAAAGGGGAATATAAACTTGGCCCGAGTTGTAAAAGTGTTAAGTGTATACTATGAATAACCATTTTATCTTGAAGATTTCGTTTGTATTTTTGTTTATGTTATTATTATAACATCGTTAAATATATTCTTAATGCTGTAATCTAATTGTTCCAAATATGTTCATGTTTTGATACCGTATTTAACAACTTATGAAAATCATTACTGATCACATTTTCATGTTGTTATATGTGTAATATTGTTTCAAACATGTAAACTCATGTACTGTATGTCTTATCAATATTGAATAAACATATTAACCTATATACACGGATTTAATACATAAATTCATGAATGGCTAACTATGTATGTGTTAGCTAACATACCTATGTTATAAACTGTTACTATATGTATAATTATCATATGTGTTTGGACCTGTTCATGTTATAATACCTGGGTACTTATTTTGTTATGTTTGTTTATTCTTAATTTTGGTCAATATTATGCTTTGTTCTTCAGGCTAAACAATCTGTGTGTATAATGGAACTTCTTACATGAAATGTAAGTTTGCGACGTCTGGTGTTCTAGGACAATCCATGATCTCTTGCTGTAGTGTAACATATGCAATCGCACTAGTAATATCTTTGTTAACTACTTAGTCGTATCTCAAGCGTATGCACACGTTGTAGGCATTGGCCGTATATAAATTAACTTAAATTGACAGCCGAACAAATCCTTACTGGATTCAATAAATATAATTAAGAAAAAAATTAAGATAATTTAAACGATAACGAGTTGTTATTTCGATTTTAAAGAAATTAACAAAATAATGGTGGATCTTCAGACATTCAAAGTTTAAAACGATCAATCTTTCCCCTCCCTAGTTCCCCCTAACCAGTTTATAACACACTTTCCACTTGTATGCATCTACATATTGATAAAGCAAGATACATTTGGTATATATAAGTATGTATAAATGCCCGTCATATGTGTTCATGTGTAAAATATGTGTTACAAGTGGAATAATGAACATATAGGCTCACAAGTGGTGTTATTTTCCATCAGAAAACCAAACACAAATAGCAATTGTCCCCAAACCCTTTGTAAGCTGTCAATCGGTTTGCGCTAATAAACATCAAATGAACGAAGCAATGTTGGTAAGTGCTGTAAATGAAATGTGTTCTTTACAACTGGTCTCGGTATAATAACATTAATCTCATTGGGCATGTGGCGGGTTGAATAGTTCAATTGTAAAATTACTTTGGTCGTTGCGGTGAAAAAAAAAATTAGGCTGTTTTGCTGATTGAATAGTTCCCCTCCGTCTACAAAATAAACTTCGGCCTCCGGCAACTTTTGTCATCAGGCTCTTCTCAAGCTATTTGAATATGGCGGTGGGAAACATACAGTCTATCTCGGATGTGACACATTCTAAGCCGCTGCCCATACGTTGGGCCAGTATGTGTCGTTAATGTACAGGTCTATATATCTAATACGTGTTTTAAGTACATGTACCAATTGGTTTCACATGTCGAATTGTAAGAGATAATCATCAGGGAGTGTATATTGAATGTAAGGCATGTTGCTTTATAACATTCATGTTAACACCGCATGTTGATGTCAATCCTAATTAAGCGTTGATTTAAGATACGAACCCAAAGCTGTGGCAGTTGTGATAATACTGCATACTGGTAATAGAGAATTTCATTTAACCAGACAAAAACAAGTCTGGTTTGACTGAAAAATTCTTAAATGCGTTCAATCTCACAAATCATATTTGCCAATCTAACGTACTTTGGTTTTGATTAAAAAGCAAACGCAGTGCGATCTTAAGCATTAAATTCGTTTCACATTAGGTGCAGGTATTTCAATTCATATATAACTAATGGTATGCTGTACACTACGTGATTCAACGGCGCTTTTAATGCTTTTCAGTACCGGCTGTTTGGTACAAATAATAAAGAAGGGACTCCGTACGCAGTAAGACAATTGAACAGTATGATGACAGTTTTTGAAAGCGTATGTCGTCAATCTCTGTCGAACTAACTGTGTGTTAGCACAGTACCGCAGTTAGGATCTTAATACAAGCTTAAGTTGTTGAATTCCATTATATAAAAATGTGTTAAAACTTTGCCTATGAACGTTTTTTTTTTAAAGAGAATGCAACTATCCTGACCAATCATGCATGTGAATTTGACAGGGTTCCAGGCTTTCAAAAAGCTTTTAAACCCGGGTTTCATAATTGCAATGTTAAATACAAAACCATTAATATAACTTATATAACACAATGAAATACACCGTGAAATCATGTTTCTTTGATATACAAAACAAATCGAACATATCGCTTACGGTGTCCCTTGTGATGTCACGCAGTTTACCGGCTTAACGATGGAAACGTGTACAATAAAGTACACATACATTTGACGAGAAGAAATGTCAAGTAAGCCTGCCATTTGATGTGATAGCTTAAGGAGAAACAGATTAACCTTGTACTTTTGTGCTTTATTATTCCAAGGTTGAAACATATCTAAACTTACTCAGAACAAGATCACCGGGAATTATCTTTCAAATAACTAATATGTATCGTGCCGAATCACATCAACGAGCTCTGCCTATGTGGGTAAAGTCAAGATGCTAAAGATATTCATAGAGTTATAAAGTGGATATACTACATCGTCGATAAATCATATTTAAGAATTCCTCATAAATACACGGATTCACATTGTTTGGTCATCTGATATAAATGTCATGACAAAATGATGTATTGATGCATCGATGTTTCAAGTCATGGCAAAGGATTCTTTGATTGTTTTCTTTTTTAGGATTCTGTTTGTTTCTTTTTAAGGGGGAGGGGACGCTACTGACATATTTCCAATGCAACAAGTTAAAAATGCACGCTATCGTTCCAGTTTATATGTTAATCGTGTTTCTGGAACCTGCGAATAGAACGCCCACAAACAATACCATACGATTTAGTCAATAAAAGGTTATTTGATCTTTGAATAAATGCGAACAACTGTTGATTACTTAAGGGCTGTAACACGTGCTGTTTCCATTTGTCAATTGTAATACATTTTACAGTATAAATCCTACGTATTAGTATGCGACTTAAAATCGAACCGAAGTGCATTTCTGTTCCGATGGCCTGTCGACCATTTTAGTCATGTACCATCAACACACGTTGGAGTTGCATAATATAAATGATTGTATGTAATAAACTATAATTGATTTAATATGCTTTCATCGTTTGTGGATTTGATTCGGTATAGCACACTTTTTTCATCTGATACTATGCATGATAGCATACCACAATAATCCACTAAAATTGTGCACTAAATACTTAGTGCGTGGTATATCAACATTTGTACAATATACAAATACACGCAACATTTGAACAATTTACTACTGACGAGCTGTGGCAAATCGAAACATTGTCAATAGACGATTATTAAATAAACCGTGTTCAATTTAATAAACAGTTGTACCAACCGTTAATGGGAGTAGCTCTTATCATATATACTGTTTTTCATTATTTTCACATTTGCATATGCATAATAATAATAATATATCTAAACACACCCAATCCTGTATGAAATTTGAATAGTATCCAAGATGCAATGTTAATATGCAATACATGCTTATACCAAGTTGTAACAATTTTGATAAGGGGGTATTATCTTCTTTATCTCAAATGTAAATGTGTTGTTTCGTTGCATGTATTGTCGCCTTAATTATCCCGATCAAGGATAACCTTATAGTAAATGTTTGTTCTTGATTGCTTCAAGGTTCACACTCATTATGGCTTGTATTTTCAACATATACATAAGGAACTAACTGTTAATACAAAGTCAATAACTTTTCATGTCAATAGGTAATTCCATTCGGTAGAAACTGTATTCAGAAATGTTGTTATGAATGTATGTCAAAAACTACACAAACGTTCCCAATAGACCTTTCATTATACACTGGTGTCAAAAATTGCTATAGAAGATCCAATTCAATGAAAATAACATAGATTGTGAAATAGATATACCACTTGATCCATGCCAACACACTTATTTAAAGCTTGTCACTGTGGTAAATACAAGATGTTAATTGCGGGTCTTCTTGATATACAATCAAAGTCCAATGCATTCAATTCACGCCTGTTCTTGTTTTTATTTTTCAAAACGGCCATTTGTTTGTACATGTACACAATTCTAAAATAAGTTAAAACAATCAAATGGAGTATAATTTAATATAATGTGCGTGGAAATTCTTGGACTAGCAACCACCATTCGGTTTGCTTTAATTTCGTCTAAGCGTAAGGTTGAGGTCATATGCATACAACCCGTATACTTATACAGAAGCCGTGCCGTTCTGGTGACAGTTAGTGCATACATACGTATGTGCTTCGTTCATTACGTTATTAAATTACACCCGTTCACATTGTTTACAATAATTATACGGTCATAGCAACACAGTTCATAGATGGGGCTTGAATACATCCAGTTGAATAGCAATGTGAAACAACGAGTGCATACGTCATACATGGAGTTTAACGTGATATATGATATACATATGACACATGTATCCCGAATATTTCAGACAAAGAGATATCAATGTGGTCCCCAGCAGTTCAGAAACATGACAATGACCGTTATCAGCATTATTCTGACCTGAAACAAATAACCAAGGTATACATATATAATGTATTTATATTTGACTTTATGTGATATCTTCTAACCTTCACAACCAATGCCGGCGCATAAAGGAACGAGATATTATGTTCCGCAACGTGGCTGATGTTACGATCGATCAGTCTGTAAATTCCCCATAGCAACTACCTGCAGTTTTGAATCAAATATTGGAACGTTTATGTGTGTTCGATTACATTGTCCTAAGATGATAAGAATATGAAACATTATTATTTAAATAACATACGCTCATGCACGGATGCTGGAAAAGGAAACCATACCCGCACGTGGTTCAGAAGTGTCAGATCGTCATACATGCTCACAAATCAATGTTAGAAAATGCATTTTGATATTTTAAGTTGTTCTATAATATAAATTGTGTAATGCGTAGGACAAAATGAATCATTAGTACATAGTTTGCTTACTTTGGTTTCGAAAATAATGACGTCAAAATGATTTTGAAACGGGTCAGTCATTGATCATTTATTTTACAGTCCATAATTTTAATTGTCGGAGATTCCATTCCTACGAAATGCTTGATCTGACAGCAATTCATATAACACATGTTTGATGTCGGCGACTTTAACACGAACTGTATATATTTAAAGGGACCTCTTGGAATGTTTGTAATGTAGATGTATGAAACAATAGATGAGTATCATTCATGTGTAGTGCAAGGTTTGGTAATTTTATAGAGCGCACGATTCTTAATCCGATAGGTTATCATATACTTTGTGTTCTTCGTTTGGATCATATACTTATTTAAACCAAAATACTACTAACAACGAAAGATGGCAACACGATTTGTAACAAAAGATGACGTGGTTTTGCCATTGTTTGAGGGGTTCAACGGTGTTTCGCATATTGTATTAATGATAGGATCCACTTGAATTAAAATCCAAGAGATTTTAAGGACAAACATGTATTTTTAAATTATCAATATCAAGTTCTTATTTAAACCAGTTGTTTTATTAATATGAATGGCTAACGTAGAACACGCGTTAGCTACTACTTCGTCCTAATGTACTATTATTCTCGATCAAAACATATCTTAGCTATTACGCAACACTAATAACGTAGACTATTGATGCAATTTCCAAGTATTTTGAAAGCAAACAAAAAATCAATGTACTCTCCATTAATGCTAGACTGATCATATAACGTCAGTATATTGCATTCGAGTATCACTTGTACATTGAACTAAATGAGCTAACAATCTTATCTGATTTAAATGTCACGGCAAAAATATGCACTCTTTGTTTTAACATAATGGTGTGCGTAGGATTTTACTGTTCTTTGTCTTGGAGATCGCGGTAATGGATATATATATATATATATATATATATATAATTTAACAACAAAGCAATGTAAATTTGAGGTGTTCAATA
>VMBQ01000142.1:576740-634482 GCA_007657795.1 Dreissena rostriformis
ATATATATATATATATATATATATATATATATATATATATATACATATATTACCTTGAAATTCAGTTGTCGTTATCACTCTATACTTGATTTTTTTTTCTCAGTCTTATCTTACCGATGCCTCAACCAATTTGTGTTATGTGATGTATTGGTCGTATTAGACTTCGGTATTATTGCTGTTGGATAATTTATATATGTTTAACTTCAAAATACTCGTACATCGTCAATGTCTTGATGGTACATACTAAATATTTTGACATTGAAGATGGTCACCTTGGTAAAATTAATTTTAATATCCAGGTTTTTTTTTAATTCCGATTCAGTGTTTAATCTTTAGTTATCCACCCTAGTGTTGCCCATGCCATCTAACCATATTTCGTCAAAATTTAAAACTTAAAGAATCCAAAACGGTTTATACCTATAACTTTTGAATTTCAGAACACTCTTTAATCCTACGCCGTATGTTTTAAAATTTAAGGAGCGCACGAATTAATTTTAAACGCATCTGCTGTGTTAAATTGTGTGAACTTGGTACTTTGTCTTAACTTCAACCATATTGTGTCTCGGTACATTTATGCTTTTTTTCTCCTCTGGGCAGAACGCATTTTATCTGCCTATAGCTGTCCCTATAAATTGCGTTTACGTCCACTGCAAAACGCATCTATATCCATCCTGGGTCTGGAATGTAAACCACATACTCGCGTATTTCGATCATTAACAATGCATGCAATAAATTGCAATTTTATTCATTAAAAATCTTTTTTTCACACGCGGTGTATATTAAAATGTCCTATTTCTACATGATGTATTTCGAAAAACAACGTTACATTTATCGTTGTTTAACGTTTAATAAACGATGGTTTGTAGATCTGTCCAGATGAGTATATCATTTTACTGTTAAGGAGAAATTGACATCACTTATTATATTATGTGATGTGTGTCAATAGGAAGAGCCAATTCAGGTTGGTTTTGGTGCCGAGATAATTGCCGACATTTTTCAAGCAAATAATTGAAGTTCAGTACCTCGATATCCGCTTTCAATAGCTTTGAACATCTATAAGTATCTGACATTGATAATATAAATTACTTTTTTATATTGCAATAGTTTCGGTGCTTTCTGGAAAAAAATAGTGAGTGTATCTAAGTTGAAGGCAATTCCAGCCGTAAAATAAGCAAGTGAAACAAAACAAAACTATAATAAGGTAGCAAAATGGTATACAATGTAAATGAATTGTATGCGTTTATCGTCTATCTGGTTGTTACCGATTTAAAATAAATGTATCTCAGAATATGTTTATTTATCTATGAAAGAGGTAAATATAACAGGTGTTACAAAAATCTAGTTATGATTTAATATCTTGTTACATTATTAACAAAATTGCAAAGTTAAGTAAAAATCCATTGAGACTAAAATCTAATTTATTAAAGACGAAACGTCTATACAAGTGTTGCTGTATTATAAGTGCAATGCCTTACAATACTGTCGGTAATAATGAGCTTTATATGCTTGAACAATAGCAAATCAAGTACTAAATTGGAAATAGATCAGCTGCTTCATTCTCAATAATTTATGAATAATGTTTTGTTTTGTTATCAGCCATGAACATGAGTTTGAAGCTATTAACTTAAGTTGGACTCTTAAAATAGTGATAGCAAAAGGCAAATAAAAGGCAACCTATTCTGTTCGACTACGTATTGTTATGATGCTGGCATGCAAGCATATTCATTAAAGATGATTTTACAAACTTACAAATCAGAAACGAAAGAGATAACACATGAATTTAATTGCGTTTTATTGTTACCATATTTACGAACGTAAACCGTATGTTTATTTGAATTTGTAGAAAAACGTTTCGATCTACGTTTAAGTGGTGTATGTTGAAAAAATATATATTTTGAAAACATATTAGTGTACTGACTGCATTAGTAATGATATGCATTGCATTATACTATTCCATTAACGTCTTATTCCAATTATTGAACACTCAATAATTGCATACGTTTCTTGAAGTGTATAAAATGCTTTTTTACAAAGCGAAGAACCGTTTCGAGATGATGTAACCAACCTCCGTGAAGAACTTGAATATATTAATTTCGTATGACATTTCGAAGAAACCAATCAAGGCTCTAGAGTTACTCACGCAATGTTGTATAGTATTACAACTTAGGTTTCCATGAATGACTTCAGTTACGTGTATATGATACTATAATGTCTTTTTAAGTTCACCCGAAACAAATTGTTGACTTTTTCTTATAGTGAGGTGTGCGGAAAACCAACCGTTGTAATTACTGTATTACAATTGGATTGGTGAATCTAGATTTTGCTTCATAAAGCGAGAACACTTATAGATGATTGGGGTCACGTCTAAAAAAACTTGTTGAAAAAGAACACACAAGTTGAGCTTCTCGTGATGCCATAGGACCGCCTAACGGTAAAGTAATTTAAATTAATGTTATGTGTTCTTGGTTTAAATCCGTCACCAGATTAGTGCAATATATTATTTCCTTTTTAACTGAATTGGTAATTATGACACCGTCACACGTTATTAAAAATTTAACAACACAATCTGCTGTGGGTGATGCTATTAGAATGCTGCCTACTCAGACGACAACCATGTATTGAAGAGTAATTTAGATTAGATTTCGATGACAATATTCTGAAATGATTAGGCGGGCTTGTTAGCTTTGGGTCACTCTCACAAAGACATGACGCGGTGCATGAAACATGTTTATATTAATTCGGTTAAGTCTCTTAACAGTATTAAGTTTGTTTTCAAGCCCCCGGAATACAATTTTCACATGTAATAGTACGCAAGGACTTTTATCAATTTGATTAATTCGTCGGACTTGTTGTCGAAAATGAAAATTGCAATACGCCCATTACGCATTTGTTTCAGGTATTTAACGGTCAAGGACGGAAACTTCATCACATGTTGAACTATGTAAGTTTGAAGGTCGAACGGCTACATCGTTATTTAACTAACGTAATAGTTTAATACGCAATGCACGTAAATGAATAACCCGGAATAACTTTCCGACATAGTAACGACAGGATGGACATGAACAAACACATGGATTGTCAACCACAATCATGTTTATGTTTGCCAATTTCAATAATAAGGATGGCTTGATGTTGTCGATACTTGTATTTGAAACTCGAGGAAATGATGGACTCTAAACAAAAAAAAGTAAATGCTATCGTCCTATATCGTATTGTCGTGAATAAACGTCACTTCATTGGTCAGTTTATAAGGAATGCGATCATACGACACGTGCTAATTAAAGTTAACATTTCGATATTATTATATTAATTATATCCATGTCAATAAAGTAAAAAAAACTTCTGGAAACACATCACAGTACAAGATAATACATATAAAACGATAAAGTATGTACACAAAATAAAGATTAAAGCAGTGTGAATGCATATAATTTGGATTTAAAACCGATGTGACGGCTTTTCGAATCTCTCTGCAATACTTACTTATAAGTGGGCGTTAAGAAATGACAAAATATAGATTACGCAACAATCTATTCACCAAAAAGATACGTTTCGGGGTCACTCTTTATCACGGAATTAAACCGTTTATTGCTGAAACTAAACATGAACCTCATATAAGCATCACATTTGAAAATAAAAAGCAATAACAAAGACAATTAATTCAATTTAATAACAATGAAATAAGTCAATTTAAAGATTCACTAATGTACATGTAGCAATATTATAATTTGTGTATGAATGACCAAATGAAATACGTAACAGTATCGATTCAATCCAGTCGTGTAAACAAGATTTAGAAACCTTGCATCATAGAGTACGAATTCAATGTCTTGGTAATACATCTCATGATGAAGTATAAATACAGACCCCGTTACCGAGCTAGGATGCATAGGTATATTACTCATATTCGTAACAAACATACAAGCATGTGTATCATATACATTTCGTTCCATTGCCAGAAAACAGTCCGCAATACAATTGCATTTAGAGCCTGTTGACTGTCGAAACATCTACCTTGTTCTATTATATGATGTGGCTAGAGATAGAGATAATCCACCAAGCTTTGTATTCTGACTTTTAAACCACCTTATGGTAGCTTCCTTCTAAATAAGGATCGCTAAAGACCTTTTGTTAATTACTGTATTAAACTCTTAATATGTCTAAGCCACTTGTCTTTAATAATATCAATTATTTTATAAATAAGTTAGGCAGATAATGGAATGTATTTTCGTTACGATCGTATGACTTAAAACTGTTTTGATGGGATTGGTTTGACGTAAATCCTCTTAACCGTATATAGTTTCAAACAAAAATGGTATTCAAATGTCATACGGCTATATTTAATTCATCGTTTTTCTCAGATGTCATGTGCAATGTGAACTACGCATACAAAATCAAATTATTCAGTTGAACCTTCCAGGAGATAATAGAGTATGCTTTAAATAGATAATTTATGCAAATGTTTGAAGGCTATAGTGCCGTTTGTGGTTATATTAGTTGATGATTTATTTACATTACAAAATAATCTTTACATTTCAAACAATTAATTAAGAATGTGTATTGCCACACGAGGCTTTATTCATATAATTGCATTAAAGATCAATGACATTACCGGGAAAAAAACAACTTTATTTCATGGAAGTCATGTTTATAGTTTCATTGTTAATGTAATGTTTTTCTTGCCATTGGAGATGGTGGGTAAATCCCTGAACAGACAATAACATTTGAGAGACGTTCTTGTAAACTTTGAATTCCCTCAAGTGTCTGATCTGTAACACGGCCAAACGCAAACTTATTGGAAACCTATATTTACCGAATTACAATTTCGAAGCAAATTTACCAAATAAAATATCAAATGAGTATTCAGTCATATGTCATGCGAAGATACCTTGTGTGCTAATGTGTAATTACGATAGAGATATGGCTTAACATTATGTTGCAGAAATGTGTGTTTTTTAGTATTTTCTTTACGGCGATGAATAATTTCAATATCAGACAAATCACACATAATGAAATTAAAGTGGGGTAACCGCCTTGGAACGGTAAATACAAAGTAGAGTGGATTTATACCGGTACATGGCTAGCATAATCTCACATTTTGCCCAAAACTAATCACAAACAAACATTTGGAAAAAGAAACATTAACCGCATTGCATCTTATTTAAATAACCAACAGAGTTGGAAGCGATTTTTATTGACGTCAATCCCAATACGAATACTTTATAGGCCTTGAACGGTCTGACTATCTAGAAACTCGATCTTTGTAGAAGTTATGTGCAACTGTTAACGCTCGGTTTATCGAGAACAGTTACATTCCTAGTCTGTTGGAAACCCTTCTCGGTCTACAAAATAAAACTAGAAATAAATAAATATTCATAAAACATATCGCATGTCGATTTGAAGTCATTTTAGTGATCTATATTTTGCAATGTTATTGAATACGACAAAATAATCCTTATTTATGTATCATAACACAAACTTATTTTTCTGTTGAATTTTAATTTGCACATTCATGATTACACAATTATAAATGGTAGTAACAGTCTCATTTTGTTGAGTGGTTTTGCTCTGCTGCGCACACTGATTGTATTATGTATTAATTTATTAGATTAAATTAACACGTGGGGAAGTGACGATACTTTAAAATGTTGGAAGGTACTATTACGAATTCGCGACTTATTTACTACAATTGAATTTAATATATTATGTTATTGTTTAACAATCTACATAAAATGAACGTCATATATTTATTAATGTTAAGACAATGTATCACAAGCTATTCCTTATTAGAAGAGTTATTGCGAACCAACGTATTTAAGAAGTTGCACAGAATAGGGTTTGTTTTATGTAAACATCTACACTATAATTGAACCGTCAAAATGGTGTGATATACATTGTAAGTTGTTTATAGATGTACTCAAGATTACGTGTTCGGATAATGCTTACGCTTGTGGCGGAAATTTGTAATTACTTTATTGTTTTTATTTATTGTTCGAGTATCATATGTTGGAAATTATTTTAAGTAAGTTTTTTTCTAACGAGGAAGCGATATGATGTTGTGATTGTTGAGTGCGTTTTTTAAAAAAGTACTGCTAGATAAAAGTGGCATGTTAGGATATTTTTTTGCATAAGTTGATAGGTTTCAATTTGTTTTCAGTGTATGCTTTAGGATGATGCCGAAACTGTAATGTTCACGGGCAATAACATTTGCTCTTAATTGCTTATGTGTAACATTGAAAATAATCAAATTGTTTTAGCAAATTACAGTCAGAAAATAATGTAGTTCCGTCTCGTAAAAATTAGAAGTGCATCTTAGTGAAATACGAGTACAATGTAAAATGTATTTTGCCGATATATTTTGTTTATACCCGTGTAAACAAATCTAGAATCAAAGTCTGTTTCAAGCTCTATTATCATGATTCAGATATTAATTAAGATTCAATGACTACTAATTTTAGAATATTCATTTAAATAAAGAGTCGTTTAAGATTAGCCATGCACATCAGTAAAAGAAAAACACAACCATGGATAAGTGTTTTACTGTATTGTACTTTTAATGGCTTACGGATCTGACGGAAGTAATGTGACTGGTTTGCTTAAAAAAATGAGGAATCAAGTATCGACGTAATACATCAGAAGGAAATTGAATGGTATAATCTGTTTTTATCATACACTTTATCTGCAATAAACTTATATTAACTGTATACTGTCTTTAACATATCAACAAAGTGTTGGTATTTAAATGGTAGATGTATATCAATCAGACGCATGCTCTTAAACAACTTATCTTTATGATATGGGGATGTAGCTAATTGCAATGAAGATGATATTGATATAAGTAATGTATTTCTGTATGAACCATGCACACAACCTTGAGCACGTATTACGAATCAGTTGACATGTTTACATTTCTACTTTAATAAACCCAAAATACTATCATTTTGAATACAGATAGATTTCTTTTAGCAAACGTTTCTTGTTTAGTTTACGAATACTGTTGCTGGAAAGCATATCTGGGATAAGTGTATTCAGAAATTTGACGAACAAAGTGTCGCTTACATGCAAACCGGTCTATACTTTCTTGGAAATAAATCGACTGTTGTAATCTCAATGACGTTTGAACCACGAACTTTATAAGCAATTGACATGGGTTGAGAAATATATCTTGAAGTATAGCATACTCTATAGGTCTCTAATACTCATGCATGCGTTTGCTGTGCCGTTCTAACAGGTTGTGGCATACTGTCCTCATTATAGTAAAGGTATATACTACATTGTTCGGTATTTAATAACATTTGTTCGTGTTAGATTTTGATAAATCAATCAAGGTATAATAGTCGCTCATGCAAAACTGGATAAATTACTATTAAGGCTCCATGAAGGACTTCTGCAAAATGTATATGATACTATATGACCAGAGTAATTATTACCGCAAACACACTTGTAGATAATTTTAATTATTACACGTATCACAGTTTTACGTGTAGGTCATTATACAAACGCACGTGACCTTTAAGGACTATGTAGGTACAATATCGCACGCTTGCAATACATTACAGCGGCTCTGCACAAATAGTAGGATAACTATACTCGACTCACTTTATGAGTATTATGCCAAGATACTATGACTAGAGGTTTTCACCATGAATTAGAATTTGAGATATTATGCAAAGGAATTAAACTGAATGGACGTAAGCGTTTTAACATGTTTTATTACTATATGTTACATAAACGTATAGTATATTAGATTCAGACATACCGGACCCGGACGAAATGCATTTTACGACGAACAGTTACGATGTCATTGTTGTTCAATATTTGTCATATAAGTTTTGCAATGGAAAAAACGTATTGGCAACATTAACACTTAGTAACTTTTCAACGTTGGAACGACAAAATGGGCATGAACAAACACATGGTTTGTCAATCATAATCCTGTTTATGTTTGCATATTTCACTTCTTGGAATGGCTTGAATGTTATCAACAATTGAAACTCGAGGTAATGATGCACTCTAAACGAATAGAAGTAATTGCTATCGTCCTTGATTCGTATTGTCGTGAATTAGCGTCACTTCATTGGTCAGTATATAAGGTTTGCGCATATATTTTGTCAAAATACGCATGCTCTTGTTTGGTCTCTCGAATGCAACACAATAATGAACAATCAAACGAAATACGTAACAAGATTGACTAACCCAAATCGTCTAAACACATTTTCAGAACATTGCTTCATAGAGTACAAATTCAATACCTTCGTCATGCATCTCATGACGAAGTAGACATGCATAGAGAATAGTAACCACATTACTTTGCTCGGATGCATATCAAGTCAAGTCAAGTCAGTTGTATTTTGTAAACAACGACCTCTGGCCCAAAATACATAGTTATACATTATAATTAGCTATTAAATCGTAACAGAGTTGCGTCTATAACTCGGATGCATATGCATAGTACTCATAATCTTTACAATCATGTAATCATTGAACATGTATGTAATTAATACTGTTTGAGATATATTTAACACATAAGCAGGCACTTGCAGTGCACAGTAAGCTGCACTCATTATTTGGAAAATGCTTACCTACTGTGAAGATCTTTGCATAAGGCATAATTGCATATTTTCAAATCAACACGAACGAACACATCCTTCCACTTATATTGCAATTAATAGTCATTGTCAATGTGGTCAGGGTTGCTTAGGATACTATTTGACAAACAGTTTGTTTATCCACATGTGTCTTAAACAAATCTTGACAAATGCAAATTAAGGCTGAGGTTATATCTCAAAGGACCATTATGAATTGATGGTGGGATTAAATGATTATAAAACAAGAGCTTTTGAGCGAAGCTAAATAATTGCCAATTGGCATGATGATAAATAGACGCAATATAATTTTTGAGGAAATATAATGTTCGGGTCGTCAGAGTGAATCTTTATGTTTTTGTTTTCAATGTATTTCATATTGAGTGAGAGCAAATAGGAGAACCGTTAATCGAATGGATCGATATGAATCGTCGCGATTCACAACTGCCTTACAATTTTAAATATTACGATTAATAAGTTTTGTATTGCGAGTAATTATTTTATTTCTTAGTTATATGTGAATAATACGTTTTTACGTAAATTACTTAAAACTAGAATGATAACGTTTACTGAAATAAAGATCCTAAAAAATGCGTGTTCCAGATTCTAACCGAAAAAAAATAGAAATATAATCTATGGAAGTTTATACAAAATAATACTTATTTATATTTGCTGTTTTAGTTCTTAGTATACATCTTCTCACGTTGTATATGTGTTGGTAAGTAAGAATAATAAAACAAAACATATTAGATTTACGTTGTGTGATTATTGGTTATATGTCATTATAATTTAAAACATCGTATCTGGTGAATTTTAACTTGGACAAGTATGCACATATACTTGATACTTTTTCAATAGGTCATATGTAATATGTAATCACTATGTTAATACAAAACTTATATGATTAAATGACATACGACTATTGCTATGAACTTCATTGAAGGCTTTGTTTACACTGCCGAAGTCTGGTGATTGGAACAGCATATATAGTGCTTGATTAATTATTACGGTTTAATGGGATCAGGTGTTTAGATATTGCAATAAAATGAGAAATTTATAAAACTTTAAAACACATATGATGTGCTCAAGAAATGAGCGATACACGTAGTCAATAAAGACTTATTTATTGAAGGTTACTAAAATATGTTGTTAGTTATATTCGCTTAATTTGTGTTGTCCGAAATAAATGTAAATATTGACAATGCTGATGAAGCGGATAATAGAGTCTAAACAGGTAAACGGACACCTGGAACAGCGACGTTTTATGTTCGATCCAAAAATAGTTTCATTTGTTCTTGAATACATTTGGTGATTTGACATCAGTGGAAACGTGTGTAATAAATAATGAATATGCGAAATGTTTTGATGCATGATAATGATGCTTGTCCTTAGACCCATGACACACATGAAACATTCGCATTACTCACAACCATAGTCAATAAGTTGCACGCTATATACATCTCAATTGTAAGTGTAATGCATTATAACTTTGACAGTTTAATAAATAATTAAAAAAAAGGATATTAAGAAATAACATTTTAAATTTAAGCGCATTCAGTATCTTCAACAAATTGTCACCTTAAGATCATTTGTGGTCATTGCTCAGTAAACAAGGTCTTGGAACAATTCACAGTTAAATGTTCAGTGGGCTTAGGTCCGATTAATGAGATGACCAGGCTCTTGAATTAAACGAAACCACTCTGGAAACCAACCATCCAAATATCATATAACGTACATCAATTCCTATTGTACAAAGTACTGTGAACACATCGGTGTTTCAATGGCTGTTATGATATTTACTGCTAATCGATTCAGCATTACCAAGGTCCGATTACACCATTAGCAGCCGATACAATGATTTGAGCAACATGCGAGTATTTTTAACAATAAAGTCTAGTTTTACAGATGCAAAATAGCGATAAGTCTGTTTATTTATTTGTTGATCCATACAGAAATCAGCGTTATTACTTTACCATATTATATCCCAGATGTCGATATCATTTGTTTCCCATTTCTCAAAGATACACGTCTATTTATTTGACAGCGAATGATTTTCATCATTACAAGTTTGGTATTATATGGTGAAATATTACTTTATGTTGTTTTTTCTAATAGTACGCCATACGCCCAACTCGATTTCGACAAATATAAGTAGAATTAACTGTCCGGGTATCGCAGTAAGTATATAATGAGACTAATACGCCCTATCGAAAATGAATTAAGTACACAATACGCAATTGAGCAACGGTTTTATCTCATTAGTTTGCAATCAATTACTTTACAAATGAACTAAGTTGGGAACTACATAAGTTCCCTTGCTTCCGTATTATATAATTTAACGAGAATAGTACAAAATTGCATCATATGGTTTCTTTCAAGTAAATAACTCTACACTTTCAAACACTTAGATTTTAAGTTAAAGTACAACAGTTTGATCTCCGCTAACGTTGATCATGAATAACCTTTGAAAACTAGTGCAAACGTCTGGACAACATAAATATGTATGTAATTCATGAAAAATATATTATGTCAAATTTACCACACGCAACATTGAAAAGAATAATTAGTTTTAATTATTTTGTAATTTGTTTTTATGCTATACTTAAACAAAACGTGTTGTAGCTTACGGGTATTTTATTTACGTTATAAAATCCCAGTTTTGAAGGTTTTAAGTCTCTATATTTCATGATAAATTTAACAATATATTTATATATACATATGTATATGTTCACTAACAGCCAAGATTGTATAAAATGAAAGCGTTTACAGAAAACTTTCCATTGAATACAAAAACAATACAATGAGTGTTTATAGCGGAAAATCAATTTGGTCGAAGTATTATATACTAGCAATTATATTCACTTTGGGCAATATAAAATGACATAAAAACTGTTCCGATTTTCGCTCGGGCACCGCATCATATGTGGGTATTAAATAACGTCAGTTACTTTCCAAACATCTTACTATAGTACTTGTTGCATGAGTATATATATATATTTGAGGATATGTTTGAATTATAGTATATCTTATTCCCATTTTAGAACAGTCAAAACGAGCCACTTCTGTTGAAGTGTGTGCAATTCTTATTCACAAGCGGAAGAAGCCTATTGAGGTGATGCTACGACAATTAATAGAACAGTTTCGTAGGAAAATGTAGATATAATCTATCAAAGATGTAAATTCACGTACGTCATTCTTGGTATAAAAACTACTTAGGTTTCTAGACATGACGTCTGCTACGCTTTCATGATAAAGTATGAAGTGGATTATTATTATTCAACTTTTTATGTACACGATTTGTCTACATTAAGTTGAACATGTAAACACAAGTTAAGCTGCTTTGCATGGCATTTGACTTTTGCCAGTCTAAGCAAATGTAAATGAATGTTTTAGGCTAAAGGTACCGGTTCACAAACGTCATTATCGCTAGAATAGGCACAAAAAGTATTTCCGTTTTGACGTAATTGTCAGTTGTGACAAGTAACTTCACGTTTAATAGCAACGTGGGATTCATTTGATTTACTTCTTATTCAGTGCACGACACGTGCTTCGACAAATGGTTAATAAACATGGTCAACTTTTGTCTTTTTGAATAAAATATAGAAGTTAAGGAGTATTCTATTACAAGTATTGGTTTTCATTTTACATTAAAATCAATATCGCTAGATTTATTTCCTGTAGTTATGACAAGTAATTGACTTTAAACAGCAAAATGATATATGTGATGTCCATAGCATGTTGCTTAATCAAAGTACTTCGACAAACATTTGAACGGTAATTTCGAATCGAATAATTAAAAAGGTTTCACTTTTGATGAGTAATACTTAAAGTGGTGCACACAATATGTTTATATTTGGACAGATTAGCCAATTGACACTTTTTGATTTGTGTTCATGCCCCTGTTATACATTTCGTTTTAGTCGTGGAATAGTTCGGACCACTTTAACACATTTGGACTATCACGTATATTTTTCCTGTTGTAATTGAAAATTAAAACACGCTGATTACGACATTCGTGTTTCCTGTATTTAAACACTCAAGACGATATCAAAAGCACATGTGTGAACCATTCTATTTAAAGCGTCACCAAACTACTTTATTCATTTAGGGATTTATAATACGCAACCGTAAATTATCTAACATTATTGCACGGCATGAGGGTACTTCTAATTATACAACTTAACACTAAAAGCTTGTTTAATACATATCGTACAGTTTTATTACATAACTTCAAGTTAAACGTAGCAAGATAAGCATGCTGGTGTCATTGTATGACTGTTCTATTTTAAGAAGCAATTCATCGTATCAATGTTTGTCGGCAAAGTAGCACTGTAAGGTTTTTAGAAATTAAGCACCATAAGCGTGAGCATTTTTTCAAAACATGCAATATTGATAAATTGTATATACACAAAAGACTAGAATACTTACCAGACGTTGAATACATGAATGTTACGACGAATAGTAACATTTGCTTGTGATATTCACTATGTGTCATATTGGTTTAGCACTGGACACTCTTATTACACATTTAAAATATTAACTTGCCGACACAGGACCTGAAAACGACGGCAGTTCCAAATTCATGTATCGTAGACCAAACGTAATCGTGTCTATGTTTAAAACTTGCATTTGTTGGTATCTTTGTATTGTGATTGTCAGTCTCCGTAGAAACGCTCTCGAGGAAATGACCCACTCTAACAAAACAGAAGTAATTGCTTACGTGCTTGATTGCGTGTCACCGTTTTGTGTGAACGTCAAACATGTACCTTTCTTTCAAGATGAAACAAAACACTAGTGTAATTCATGCAACAAAAGGTCCGGATTAAAATTCCACTTAGAGTGTGATGGAATTCAACTAGCGTATAATGTACTTGTTGATGTTGCTAGAGGCAAAACCAACTAAGTTGTGTGTGTTTCCTTTTACAACCTTAATATCGCTTCTTCCTAAATTACACGACGATGATCATATAAACAGAAATATGCTCGCTAAATGATCTTTAGTAAAGTATGTCATTAACAATGGCAAAGGAATATAGTTTGAAACATTAATGGTATTCAGGTGTCATTAGGCGATATCTAATTCGTCGTATCTCTCTGAGTTCAATTGATTTATTCGATACACAAGCCAAGCATTCAGTTGAACCTGCCATGAAATACCTAGGTATGCTTAAAATACATTAGTTATGGAAATATATAAACAATATAGTTATGTGTGAGGTCATATAACTTGATGATTTACTTAATAAACTAATATGTGTATCTTTAACTATTGATTGAAAATATGTATCGTCGCATGGGGCTTCATTCCTTTAATAACATGACCAATACATGTTATAAACGAGAAAAAACTACTGAATTTCAAAGAAGCTATGTTTCGCTTTAATATACTATTTCCCTTACGAATCGGAACGAGAGGGCTATTTCCTTGGACAAACACTTACATTTCAGAGATGTCCTTGCAAAATGTGAATGCCCTCGTGTGTCTCATCTGGGGAAATGCCAACTCATAAAACATATTTATAAAAGTACACGAGACATAGCGAAGCGAATTTTGCACATGAAACAGATGGGGTGAAGCGACTGATGTAATAAGAAATATTATAATATGACTAGTATCTTTAACGATTGTTCCAGTGTATATGCACACGCACAAACAAACACACCACAAACTACAACTAAATACAGAGTAGAAAGTATCAAATGAGTATTCAACCATATGTCCAACGAAGATACTTTGTGCAAATTTACGATAAAGGAAGGCCTCAACATGTTTGTCAATTATGTACGGCAACTAAAATATAACAGTACAATGACACTCCTACAAGTACACAAAAGATAAAGATAACAGTGGGGTCACCGCCTTGGAATGATATATACAAATGACGCCATGTTACAGAAGTGTTGTCAGACATTGCTCACTTTAGACATGACGTTTAAAAACTGTGTTAAGGTTTATTTCTTTTCATCTTCCCAATCAATGACGGCGTTGACATGAGACTGGCATGATCCAAATACAGACCAGAGGCTATCTCAGATCGCCGACCGTACATCGATTTTAATTGCATTTACTAGCACACAATTTCTCAAGTGAAATACAAATACGCTATATTTAATTTGCGCTATTGCAATTAACCATACTTTTGTGAGACTGACCATCCGAACATGTTGGCTTATTTTTATTTAGAGATCCACACTGGGTATATTAAAATTAACACCACATGAAAAGCGAGTAATACCAAAAAAATAAAAAATAAACAGTGGCGATTACACGCAAGTCTTGATGATGTACGAAATGCATTTTGTATGTATCCGTTTTTGATTTACTCAACAGTAAATGAAATCCGTGTGTATCTCGATTAGTAGGATATTATGATTCAATGATTGCTAATCGTAAAGAAATCAATTAAATGAAGAGTCATTTAAGATTTACCATACACATCCATTAACAAATACAGCCGTGGATAAGTGTTTTACGGTTTTGTACTTACAACGTCGCATGGATCTTAAGAAAATAATGATGGTTTTATGTTTGCACAATAAGGAGTCAAGTACCAACGTACTTAACCAGAACGGGATTAAATGCTATAATCTCAAGAACGTTTGTATCATATACTGTATCTGCAATAAACTTAAATTACAAACGGTTTACTTTCTTTTACATCACAAGATAGTCAACATAAGTGATTTAATATGAGAGCTTATTATTAATTAATATTAATTAATATTACTTATTTTTATAATAGGAGTAATAGTATTATTATAAGTACTAGTACTATTATTAATTAAACAAATATTTAAAACGTTGCCAATAAATAATAATATGATGACACACGTCAAACACATGTTTTAAGTAATTTGTATACTCTTTATAATTATATGATATATGTAGTCATTGAATTGTTTATGATATTAATATATCATATCATGTATTTGTAAGTTAACAGTGGCATATTATTACAAATTATAATATGTAATTTAAAAAGCTGCATACTGTATACAATGTAGTAATTGACACATAAAAATACGTGAATCAGGTATTAATAAAGGCATCCATCGAATATATAACGAATAAATAAACAACAGAGTCATTAACTGGAGAAACCAATTAAAGTGATTCGTTCACAGATTTTGGCATATTTTGAAGTTTTTCATTACATGCTTTAAATTGATAATGGAAACATCGGGGCTATAGTGCAAGTATAAAACAAGAGCAAAATAAAAAAGAGAGAAGAGCAAAGTAATCCACACCTGGGCTCTAACCACTGAAACTTTGAGCGATTCTCGTAATGTTACAAATTATGACGATAACAACAGAACTCTATAAATTACTCAATCGTTTCGCGTTTGTGACGCTTTATAATTTTCATCAAAAGATGCATACAATGGACATTTAAGAGCATGGTAAATGTTCAGTATTGCTGTGTCATTGCAAATATCATAACTTCAAACAAAACTATATACATGTGAAACAATTTGTTTCAATTTTGTCAATTTACCAAAACATGAACAGGTCCGTTTACAACGCACGTGTCTGTTACTTGTGTCCAAATGTCTTTTCAAACAACACGTGCAATATGTACTGTAAGCACTCTAATCCGTAGACGGTAAATCTAATCCGTAGACGGTAAATATCAGCAGTAGTTGGCAGCAATAACAGATATCTAACAGGTATCTAACAGGTATCAAACAAGTTAAACTGCCTCGTATAGCGTTCTTTCCACCACGCATTTACTGAAATACGTTATTGTCTGAAACTTTATCAAACTAAGAAATGCTAAAAAGAAAAAGTTGGAATTTGCAAGCACGTGTGCAGTACCTTGTTCTTTATCCTCGATCGTGTTTTAATAGTAACGTGTGACTGCACTGAATGTAATGCACTCTTCGGCGCGATTCCTTACCGTTATAATAGCAGCAGTCTATTAACTCGGCAATGTATGTAGTTTTCAACATTGATATCATAAGGCATCACAGCCAATATAATCACGATTTTGATTACTACAATAAAACCTTACCCAAACGTGATAAACATTAGAAAAAGTAGTTGCGATCAACTGTTGTATATATTGTGTCTGCTCATTATCAGAATTAAGCGTGTTGTTATCCGTGCTGTGATCAATGTGATTGATTTCGAATGACAACATGCCGAAAAGAAAGTATGTACATTCAGGATGTGAACTTCCAACACACACAATATAACTTCTTGAAATCTCCCATAAATAATAGACGACTTGTATATTGGAGAAAGTTTTATTCCATTTTTACTTTTCGCATACCTTAGAGTGCTTACAGTAATTTGAATCCACATTAAGGAATGTCTAATTATTTGATAAACCTGATGTCCTGACGCATATCCCATAGCAACATTGCATATTTTTATTTTAACAACATTCTACATAAATGATTATTTAAAAAAAAAGAATTAGGGTATGATACATATAATGAAATTTATTTATCAGAAAACAAGTGTGTGCACATCATTACTGAGTGTATCATTACAATAAGTATTTCAAAATGGACGAAGATACAAACCAGTACAAGGAGTTGATATATACATGAAAAAACACGTCAAGGTCACATTTCAATTTGATTTTCGCCCGCTTCAATTCCTTACAGCGGTGTATCACGGTTTGTTGCAAAACATTGGGAATGTTTACCCAATTAGTCGTAAGCTTTCGGATATCCTAGTATTAATAAAGTCCATCTTCAATCCGCGTCGCGTGATTTTCTCTGAAAGCGTTGTATTATTATTTTAAAGACTGATTGTTTGCATTATGAAACACAAGTGGACTAAGTTCTTTTGCAACGGATGTCATAGTCCCCGCCCAATTGGGAAATACGTTGATTGACTAATTATGTCTTCATTGTATAAATACCACGCAACGCTAAAACCAGTTTTGGGCATTAATATGTATATATTTGCTGTTTAGCGCAATTGAAGTCATGTTAACAACCAAAGCCACGTTGTATGGTATCTTTCTAAGCAGCAAATCTACTTTATATATGAATGCTAGTGTGTTGTAAATGTCAATTCCTACATATATGTTGCAGACATGTGCAATTAGATTTCACATGCATATTGGTAACATTGTTTAAAGCTTTGTTTGTGTTTAATCATTTACAAACTGAACTGTTCGAATGAGTGTACATTATCAAGCGATTGTAAATGTTACTTCTTTTCGAGACGTTAAGCGTCGATAATTAACACGTCTATATTAAATGTCATGCATACTACCTACGTGAAATGTTTTAAACGCGAATTATTGTCCTATACATGCCACACATCCACATTCAATAATACTTGTATTGTTACAGTATTTAAATACGATACATATAGATTAATACATATAATAATGTATAAAAAACATCAAAATCTTCGTCATTAATGCACATACTTACGCATGGTAAAATTCGGTTACACAATGTTATTTGCCAAAGTAGGTTTGCATTTTTGGAATTAACATTGTAAGTTGTATATTGCGTTTTGTTGCTTAAGAGATATGAATATGGCTCACGTGTGATGAAAACATGTCGTAACGTTTAAATGATTGGTTTAAACAATATTTATTTAGCTATTCATATACAGCATGTAAGCAATATAATACAATACAAAGATACTAGCTACTTATGACGAAATATGCTTAACATGAGGACAGCAAAGTGTAAATTAACAGAATTGAGAAAAACGCTCGAAGCTTATGCTATGTCTCTCTAAATTATTCGTTCATTATATAGAGTTCTTTACCAGTCCAACTTCCCGCGTAAGCAAACACTGACACATATTGCATCTTTTGAACAATTAATCATCATCAACATTGTCCTCCTCCTCCTCCTCCTTCTCCTCAGTATTATCGTCAAACTGCCCACCAATTAGATTATTATTTGGAACATAACATTTATAACTCAAGGCAATTTAAACTACAAATGCTATGTTTAACCTACGAACTCGTTTAAGTTAAACAGTCGTACATTTTGTGCTGAACACATGTCCAGTCTTGATAATTGAAATATTATTTAATGTGTTGTCTGATAAATGGATCGTACGTAATTTCCGTTTAATTTAATACTTGTTTTTATAATGCGATATTGACTAACTTTCACACATTCTATGTTTACATTCTATGTGTTCTTTATCATTAATTGACTCTGCCAAACGGACCAAATGTAGCGAATACAAACATTATTTCAATGTTGTTATTTGCAATGTTTATTGATGGGGTAATATATTTTTCAAGTTTCAAACAACTAATTATGATAATGAATTAAATTTCGCTGCGTTCATCTTGAGTCTATTTTACTTCACGCAAGTGTACACTCTTACTGAGTACTGTTCGTTTTATTGCACGCCGTTTCTTTCTGCTACTTTGAAAGGGTTACAATTTATAGCCGTGTTTGGTCTATGGTCATCAGTGAATTCCTACATGGTAATTCACGCCGGAATGAAATCACATATAGTTTTCGTACAACCACGGCCATGGACTATTTCCTTTAGATGACGTTAATCTTATATCGCTGAGCCGATTCTAACGCAAAAGCCGCGTGGACGAAGGCACGAGATTACCCAGTCTACGAAACCCGTACTGCGTATTAAAGACATACAGCAGGATAATTTGATTCACAGTGTCTGGTGCAGCGAATAGGTTTCACGTGAAGCCTGTTAACAAAGTCTAGTAGATCGTATTTCAGGTGTTGAAACGCTGACTAACACGAGTGGTGCCGTATGTAGGGTCGGACAAATACTTTTGCCATCTACATGTATATTACGTTCATAAATACCTGCTTTTCCGATTAGTGTTGATTTATAGGAATGTCATATTCTTCATCTAATTTGATAACTTAAGTTCAATACTGATTTTATAAATGTAAGGCCTTAGAACGGCCTATGTTCAATTATATCACGTCGGGATCATTAGTTTGGTGAAACTATGTCGTAGTTTACATGCTTGTGATATTGTACTATATTGTACTATACCATGTATTGGCAATACATCTACTTCACATTATTATGATTGTAATTGTATGTAATTGTATGTAGAAAAATCATAGTATAGGCAGTATTTTCGATGCTTACACACACTGCAATACATAATGTAGACCATCTTAATGTCCACCGTTAATAGTATACCGTGATTCAAACAGTGACCGTTAACGTTCCAAGGCGAATCGTTGATTGATATTGACACATAACACCGCACCATGTCATGATGCTACGGCAACGCATAATATATGGCCAGACAATCATACTCATTTCGTTCAATTGCCATCACATAGCCCGGATTAAAAAGGCATTGCGAACCTGTTAAATGTACTTTGTACTATTTTATTTAGCTATAAACAGAGATAACTAACCAAGCTTTGTGATGTGGCATTTACACAACCTTATAATCGCTTCCTTCTAAACTGCACGACGATAATCTTAATTTACAAACAGAAATAAGATCGCTAAATGACCTTTATACAATTATTTTATTAGAAATGGCAATGGCAATTTATGAATATGTATAAGCCATTTGTTTACGTGTATATATGGAAATATGTTAAAACCAAAGTGCTGTGTGAGGTCATAATACTTATTTATGTACATAAATGTTTGCTATGTTATGTGTATTTTGTACTTTGTTCTTTGTTGAATTACATATACACATACATATATGTCAATAGTTATTTTTATATGTATATGATTAATGAAATAAATAATAAAACATAAGGGAATTGAAATAATAAATATAAAAACAAAAATGTGCTTTCAATCCTTTATTTCATTATACATGCATAAGTATTCAAACAATAGCACATACATAGATAAGGTACCGGTTAAAAAACTTCTAGCATATTTTGCAAAGTTTCAATCGACCCTGCGAATAAAACCCACCTGTGAACAAAGACCACAACGACCAAATCCCTTGATTGGTCTTTATTGGCAGGTTAGACTGTACATTAAAAATACTATTTTATCTCTAGTAATATAGTTATTTATATAGAATATTTATTTTGACATGGGGCTCCCAACCTAAAATAACTCGACATAAACATGTTATTAACGAGGGAGACAACTGCAATCCAAGGGAGTCATTTTTTGGATTTTTTTTAATGTAATATTGTTCTTGTGATTCGTAACAAATGGACAAACAATTACATTTGAGAGATATTCTTGTACGTACACATGTACTTACTTCAAGGGTCTCATCTGCAGCAAGGCCAACGAAACACAAATTGGCAACATAGTTATTGACGTACATAAGAAATTTCGAAGCAAATTTAGAAAATTTTGAAAAAGATGGGCTGAAGCGACTGATGTAATGACAAATATGAAAATATGATTAGTATCTTCAACTAGTGTAATTTTTTATATACAAACGCACAAACAAAAACAGTGTCACCCCAAATTTTAACTTAATACAGAGTAGAAATTAGAAAAACATCTTGCCATACCTTCAGTGAGTATTATTTGCGTCTAAATAAACGATATTGGAAGAAACGACATAATGTTTTTGAATGCTGTGTGTGTTTGTCTGTTTCTTTTCGGCAACTGAAAAAATGCAGTACAATGCAACTCATACAAGTAAACATTGCATACAGATTAAAGTGTGGTCAACGCCTTAGAACGGTCAATACAAAGTATTGAGGATTGACACCGGTAAATGACTAGCATAATCTCGCATTTGGACCAAACCTAATCACAAACAAACATTCGAAAATAAACACTGACCGCATTGAATCTAAATGTAAATAGATTACAGAGATGGGAGCGATTTTTATTAACGTCAATGCCAAACCCAATCTATTAGAGGCTGTGAACGTTCTGAATATCTAGAAACTCGATCTTTGTGAAAGAGGAGGCAGTAACGAAATAATGTGCAAGGTGCTAGCGTCTCTCTAACAACTGTAAAGGCTGAGTTTTATCGTGAACAGTTACATTCTTAGTCTGTATGGAGCTCTTCTTGGTCTACAAAATAAAACCAGAAATAAATAAATATGCATGAAACATATCGCATGTTGATTTTAAATCATTTCAGTGATCTAAATTTAGCGACGTTATCAAGTTCGACAAAACAATCTATATAATTGTATTATTACACAAGCTTATTTTTCTGTTCAATTAGCATTTTATTTTCCGATTTATGGTTACACAATTATAATTTTTAGCAACAGTCTAATTTTGTAGAGTGGTTTTGCTCTGCTGCATACACTTATTGTATAATTTTTAAATCGGTAAAATACATACTTGGGAAAGTGACTATTATTTCATATGTTGGAAGGTACTACTACGAATTCGTGACCAATTTTCTGCAATTGAATATAATATACGTAATTGTTTTACGATCAACATTAAATGCACGCCCAATATTATTAAGTTGTAAGACAATTTATCACAAGCTATTCCTTTAAGACGATGGATAGAAAAGGGTTTGTATTATGCTAAAATCTACAATATCATTGAACCGTCAAAATGATGTGATATGCATTTTGATTTATTTATAAATCTACTCAATATTACTTGTTCGGTTTATGCTGACGCTAGCGTCGGCACGTTGTAATTAATATATTTATTGTTCGGGTAGCATACGTTGGAAGTTATTTCAAGTGCGTACGTTTCTTACGAAGAAGCGATATGCTGTTGTGATTGTTGAATGTTTTGTAAAAATACTGTTGAATAAAAGTGGCATGTTTTTTAATATGTTTTAATAAGTTGATAGGTTTGAAATTAGTTTCAGTGTTTGCTTTCGTATGATGCCGAAACGGGCGTATTCAATGACAATTACGTTTGCTCTAAAATGCTAATGTGTTAAAGTTAAAATTATAAAATTGTGTTAGCAACTTACCGTAAGAAAATAATGTATTTCCGTTTCGTTCAAATTCCAACTGCATTTTATTGTAATGCGATTACAATGAAAAATGTGGGTTGTATGTAGACGATATATTTAGTTTATACCCTTGTAAACAAAACTATTATCACAGTATGTTTCTAGCTGTATTAGCATGATTCAGATATTAATTAAGATTCACTGATTACTCATGTTTGAATAACCCATTAAATGAAGAGTCGTTTGAGATTTACCATACAAATCAGTACAAAACACACAAAAAACACGGATAAGTGTATAACTGCATTTAACTTTCAATGGCTCATGGATTGGATTGAACAAATTGGGACCAATACACTTGCAAAGTTAGGAATCCAGTATTAACGTGCTTAATCAGAGCGGAAATGAATGATAATATCAATAGCTTTTGTACCATACACTTTTTCTGCAATACACTTATATTATCTGTATACTTTCTTTTACATCTCAAAATAGTGTATGAAGTTAACATGGTAGTTATGTTTCAATCAAAGGATATGCATGATCTTCGACTACTTATCTCAATGATGTGGGAATGCAGACGATTTTAATGAAGATGATTGGGATATAAGTAATGTATTTCTCTATGACTCATGCACACGAACTTTAGCATCTTTTGAGTGTCAATTGAAATATTTACATCTTTACTTTACTTAACGCAATAGACACGTACAGTTTATTTGTACACCTTAATGATATATGATATTAAGGCGTACGATGAAATATTAAAGGATAGTAATATGCTAATATGTATAGGTTCGCTTGTATTTAATCCAGTGCATTTGTCAAGTTATATAAATCAATACAGTCGAGGTGTGTATAGCGGATTTACGGATAGGTTAAAAGTGTTTTGCAAAATACTTTTATTTTTGTTAAAATGTATAGTTTTTCTATGAATGGAATGCAAAACGCCTATAAGTTTTGTTTGTTGATGTGTGTCAATGTTTACAGCTGTTTCATTTTGTTTCGAAAGCAAACAAGGTCACGTTATGTACGCGCCGTTTTTGTGACTAAAGGAAAAGTGCAGACGTATGGTTTCTGGAATTTCGCAGATTGTGTTTGGTAAACATAATGTTCATTGATGTTATATTTGTGTATAATGTGTCCTTCATAAAATAAGAATGCTGAGAAATCAAATTGATGCGTACCATATAAAATAAGCATGAAAGCGGCCACTCGTGATTTAGTGAATATCGGACATGTCGTGACCCATATTCAGGAGTGCTGGGATTGTCTCAAGCTACATATAAACTCAACTGAAGTTGTAATAATATATTCAATATTCAATTACATATGTATCATAACAACTGAATCTTTGAAAGAAATGTACAGTTTGAAAAAAGTTAATTCAATTTGAAGAATTAGAAAAATAGTATGTTTCATATGTAAATTTTAACAATAAGATAATTCTATTGAAATCGATATAAATAAGACGAATTTGTTTATGTATGATTGGTTCTCATTTATAATAAGAAACTTCATAAATTTAAATTTGCTCCTCAATTCCTCGTCAAGAGATGCAAATTTGAATGAGATATTGCATATTGTGTTATGATTGTAATTAACATTATTTGCCCACATAATTAATTGTAAACACACATGCATGTTAAGTTCTTGCTTTTAATTAAATCAAATGCAATACTTTGTGTGTGTTCAAGTGTTATAAGATATAATTCAGAAATGATAAAATAATGAGTAGATAATGGTCTCTGTTGAAATCATTGCATATCTTATTGGGAAAGTTTAACTATTTTTTATTATAATTCATATATAATTTAAAAAGGGCTTCTTTATCAAGTCAATGGTTGTTTAATTGTTTCACCTTTATTTTCCGGAGTTATAATTGAAACATAACTAACAAACGTAATTTGAACAGAATTGGGATCGCAAATCGAGGTTAATGTATCTAGTATGTGTACTCAGTATACAATGTTCAAGTATTAAAGTAATTCAGTGCTAACTATACATCTCTTTGAGGAGCAAGATGGGGAGGCAACATAGACCGGCAAGAGGCAGTGAGAGCCCAGCTGTCATTAAGGCAAAGAAAATTAAGAGAAAGCATTCTCCCTCCAAACCGCTTCGAGCACAGTCAATTTGCATAGTTAAAGTTGATCAACTATTTGTGAGGTTTTTACTATCCAAAGGATATAATATTAAAAAAAAAGAATTGTTTATCACATAAATAAAAAATGATATATCTAATTAGTTTATGTGTTCGTTATGATGATGTTGTCAAAGCCATGTTTTTTACAATTTTATTTTTGTTCTGACCATTATATCATTAAGCAACAAACTACCTTAAAAGCAATGAATCTTATAATTATACATGTACACAAGCTGTGAAACAAAAGTATATTTTCACAGAGTAATTGTTAAATTGCTTTAACAACAAGGTTGCCGTCATATTGCATGTTTCTCTCTGAACATAATGCAATGTTTGTAAGTAAACAAATATTGCATTATTTGCTGTGATAGTTTTGAATTTTGATTAAGCCATATGATAGTCGGATATATTCTTATACAAATAAATATATTATTCTTTGGAAAATATATTGAAAAAGAATATTTGTAAAATACACACATTTTTGGAGAACAGTTTATCTGTTCCATGCCAAAAAGATATATGTATTGTAATTACATAAAGACTTAATTAAACTATTGGGACGGAATTGCAAATGAAGATAGCGTAGGAATATCTAACTGGAGACAGGAACGATTTCACTCAAGTTTTCTTGATATATGAAATACTTTTTGTATGAAGCCGTTTATGAGAAATTCAGTTGATAAAACGCAATATTAAATGAAATCCGTCTCTATCTCGATTAGCAGGTTATTAAGATTCACTGATTGCTCAGTGGAAATCAATCGAATAAATGAAGAGCCAATTTAAATTTCAGCTATTGTCAACCAATCATACTCAGTTCTTTCTTTTGCCAGAAACAAGTCCTGATTAAATTCGATTGATCGCCTGGTTAATTTCAACAAATATAGTTTATACTATGTGATATGCCTAACGATAGCCAAAACCAACCCAGCTGTGTTATGCGACCTTGTATAACCGTATTGTCGTCTATTCCTGAATAACACGACGAAGATTCTATGAAAAAAAAACAACATATATTAGCCCGCTAAATGACCTTTCGTAAATTTCTGTATTAGCAAGGGCAATTGCAGGTGAGTCGAATTTGTCCTAGCCATTTTTTTATATAAAATCAAAAATTCTAGAAATAAGTTAATAAGGCAGGTAATGGAATGTATTTCCGTGTCGATAGTATGACTTCTGATACTGTTATGATGTGATCTATTTGACGTAAAACCTCTTCATCGGAATTGAGTTTCATACAATAATGGTGTTCAGATGTTATTTAGTGATATTTAATTCATCTTACTTCTCAGATGCCGTGGAAATTAAAAATACACAAATAAATCAAGTTATTGAACCTTCAAGACACCATCTGAATATTCTTTTAAACACAATGTAGATATATAACGACTTTATTACTGTGTTAGGTCATATTACCTGGTGATTTATTTACATTACAAATCAATCTCTGTATTATATAAAATTATATCTCCGACAATTAATATAGACAATGGTATGGAAATGAAGCTTGTGTAATGTATAATAGTGTAATGAACATTATTATGTAAACATCGACAACATCATTGAGCCCTCAAAATGATGTATTATGCATGTTGACGTTGTTTAGAGTTATACTGTACTTGTTCGGAGAATGCTGACGCTTGCTTCTCATCCATCCATTTATTGTCCGGGTAGAATATGTTGGAAGTTTTGTTTAGTGCTTAAGAGAGACCGATAGGTAATGGCGAGTGGTGATCGCTTCGTACAAATACATGTTCTCCCAAATATAAGTGGCATGTTTTTCAATGGGTTCGAATCACTTGTTTAGTTTTCAATCGGTTTCAATTGCTTTGGGTTGATGCGAAACCTGTTATATTCACGGGTAGTTCACGGGTAGTTACATTTGGACAAATGTGCTTTTGTGTTAGATACATATAATCAAACTGTTAAAGCAACTACCGTATGAAAATAATGTATGTCCGTCTCTTTCAAACTGCATCTTAGTGTTATGCTATTCGAAGAGGGTTATTATTTTTAAATACACAAAAATGTATACATGTTTAACATTTTTTGGATAGAAATCATAGTATCTATACAGACTATGGTTATTACGAATATTGTTTGTTTTATTTTTAAAACAGTTTCAATTTCAAACATGATGTAAAGGGTAACTAATATGGAAAAGTATGGGCAAAATACACAAAAAAGGGAGAAAATGTATGTTGCTTTAAGGTAGGTGCACCTATGTTATAAAATACATTTAACAAAATTGTTAGGGTATGTGTACTAATTGAGCATAAAAAAGCGCTGAGCGAGTATAAAATGTATGTAATTTATTTTGTGTAGTCGAGATTAATTCCTCGAGTCTAAATCTATTACTAAAAAAGCACACACAAACATCTATTTTCGGTGCCTTGTTACCTGTTTGCATTCAAATATAAAATATTTAGCCAATAATAATACAGAGTGTATAATGTGTGTATTTTGTTTGGTATCAGCTATTGTCAAATTGCAGAATGATATAATTGCAGAATTAAGTTCAATGTTTTTAAACCATTTACTTGTTGTAAATAACGTTTTTGATAGCCATCAAAAACTTTTGAATAAAATGTCAGTCCCAGAATACGCGAATATTGGTTTCTGAGTGCATATAACAAACATCCCATAATGTTGACGGAACAAGGTTGCATTTATGAAAGTAAATATTGTTTGGTAAAATTAGCACGAGGTATTTGTATTCGAAGTTTCAAAGTTTGGTGTCAATTATTAATTTGATTCGATGGCTTAAGATGGTTCCTTGGTTTATGTCTTGATTATTAAGCGTGTCTTTACTCTTAGCAAGTTGTTTGCACTCTTTAGATTTGCGTTTAAGTATAAGTGATTTATACAGTAGTTTGCAGGTTTTTGTATGTTCTGTTATTTTGTTAAGCATGTTTTGCGCTGTGGTATACATGAACTCGTTTTCGTTTAGTATGTTTTTCTATTCCAGGGGAATGCCTTTGACAATGTTATGGTATTCTTTATTGTCTGCTTTATTTATTTCACAAAGATTTATAATTTATAGAAAACTGTACAATTAGATTATCCTAAAATCAGTTTATATATTCAATAAAGTGAATACCCCTTTCGAACTATGTTTTAATGAAAAAAGTTTTTTTTTTGTTTTTTTTTTTTTTTTTTTTTTTTTATATTTTTTTTTTTTTTTTTTTTTTTTTTGTTTTTTTTTTTTTNGGTATTTCATTTTTTTCCAAAGAGACACTGAGCCATCCAAATATAATGTTTTTTTTAAGAACTTGGATTTTATGTTTAGATCTTTTACCTCTCTTTAACAAACAATTATATTAAAATCAACATTCCGTCATAATAACTTAGCATATTGGTATATATTCTAATCAATTGTGAGTGTGATTGAAATATAAATCTTTTTACCAAACTGGCTTTAAGGGATTTTAAGTATAGGTCAATATCTAATATTGTTAAACCATCATGGGCGTAATCGTGTATGATTCGCTTTTTGGCAATTTTGTCTGGTTTTTCGTCCAACCGAAATTTAAAACATAGCGTTTTTATTTATGAAATGAGGTCTTGAGGTAGATTTGGTAAAACTGTTAATGGATATACAAGCTTGGGTATTGCAAATAATTTCAAAACTGTAATTTTTCCAATAAACGATAGTTCCAACGTTTCAATTTAAAGTTCAAAGTTTGATTTTTCAAGAATATTATAGAACATTATTTCTACTGGTTCGTTGTTTAATTCTATCCCTAATGTTGAGGTATGGTTAGAGTTCCAGATAAAGTGTTTGTGTTTACAAAACTCGATTGGGCGGGTTTGAAGTGCCCCTATTTTAAGGATTTTACATGTATTCCTATTTAAACTTAGTTCGAATATAACTGGAAATTATTCTATGATTTTAATTAATGTTTCAAACAATATACGTGAGCTGTCTAGTATGAAATCAGCGTCATCAGCAAAAAGTGTCTGATTTATTTCTATATTATTAGTTTGTATTAAGCTCTATGTCAATCGACATCCATTTAATGCAAATAATATACAGGTAAGGTGATAAAAGGCATCCTTGTCTGAAAAAAACATTAAAAAAAAAATGTATATAACGTCTGAAATATGATATGATTCCAATACCAAGTATTATCATTGAATCGACATCTATTTGTACAACGTATATGAAGCGTGGGGCAGACATGCCATGATATAGAAATACACATAAATATACAAATACGAGGTGCACTATGCAAAATACATATTTTTATATTTGAAAGGACGCTTCAAAATAGTATAATTATATCGCGTCATATGACAATATAGATTTGTAATAAACATGTGAACCACAACAAAGAGATCGTTGTGTTACTGTACGGATGTCAAGTATGATATATCAGTTGTTTCAATTACTTAAAGCACACAATCATAAACGATGTTCATATATTATAAATAGTAATGACTGAATTGACAAGTTATAGCATTATCAAGCATGTTATTCGTTGTTTTTATTACACTATGTTCATTTAATTCATGAGATGATTAAGTCTTTCTTTTATACTACGGTGGAGTCAAAAGCATGCGTAAGAGATTAATAAACACATTTAGTTGCATATGCTATTTATAGTATTTAAATGTCGTCTGATATGTAATTGTTAATTTCGTTTGAGATATGTTTACTCAACAATTCTTTGAAATTTATATGCTCAGTCTATAGTGTCGAAACTATTGGTATATATATATATATATATNTTCTTTATTTATTTATCCTGTCACATGCCTTTAAATTAGCCTAATAACCAGGTTACCTAATAACCAAAAGTTATTAGGCTAGTTGACCACGTGACCTCGAATATCCGTCAGTCGCTCTCCGGTGACGGACTACTTTGAATCATTAAAACATCAAACCGTTTATTTTTAATGTTATCGTGTATATTACATAATTATCATCCTTTTTGTTTCTTCTTTAAACTATATTACCGAGCCAGCTTTCCGTATTGTTATGTTCATTTACATGATTACGCAATTTATGACGTAAATTTGTATCCCGTGTGACGTCATTTCGGTGACGAAACATATTGGGACAACAATATGCGTATGGAAGTGATGGCTTTTTAACAGTAAACTTTTTGTTTAAAACATCTAACGAATCCAAAACGTAGTTCGAATTGTGTGTAATGTGTTTGTAATGCATAACACGAAGAACAGACAATGAAAGTGCATAAAGTTGTTACTTTATTATTAATATCATTGGATTGAAGTTGTCATTGATGATTAAGGTAAGCGTGTCGTTTATGCTAAATTTGGTTTTTAGGACTCCTGCCTGTGAAAGCTTAAATAATGCCATCAATCTAATCTACAACAAAGTTTCAGCTGCAATCTATATTTTAATTATGTTCCCCTATAATCGAATAGAGTTTCAATCAATATTGTTTTTTTCCCCCAAATGATATCTGACGATGTTTAATATAATGTATAAAATCAGACGCACACGAAGCTTAATAACTGATTAGGAATTTATGCAATTCGTTACATATTTATGTTTGCACAATATCGCTACAGTTATTACAAGCGACTAAATGTAACTTTGTGATTAATTAATATTTGTGTTATACTTCAACACTGGCGAAAATTAACACGTCTATTGACTTTCAGACACCATTTACATATACGCTCTTATTGATTTGCAGACACAATTTACATATAGACTTATATCGATTTTCATACACCATTTACATATAGATTCTTTTTGACTTTCAAACTTCATTCACTTGTAGACGCTTGTGACTCCATTCACATTAAGACTATTGTCTTCCCATCTTAAAACACGTGTATAATTTATCGACTTTTCGACAACATGTACATATGCGTGTCGGCTCTATTGACATCCAGACCCCATTCACCTGTACACTCTTTTAAATGTCAGACTATATTTACTGTTAGAATCTGATAATTTACAGACTCCATTGACTTGTGGTTTTTAAATGCATGGACCGTGAGACTGAATTCTCCTGTTGGCTCTATTGACATATAGACTCATTTTACTGGAAGGTTATGTTGACATATAAACTTTATTAACATGTAGGCCCTATTGATGTTCAGATCCCATTCAATAGTAGGCTATATAGAGAATAATAGGTTAGACTTGATTATAGATCAGGTTTATCATGCGAGGCTTAGAAAACAAAAAGCACGAACCTTGGCGAGTGCTTTTCCGTTTTTGTGCCGAGCATGATAAACCTGATCTATAATCAACACTAATCTATTATTCTATTTATCCCACTTTTTATTCAGTAAACCTTTTTATGTAAACAAAATTAGTTTTCATGAGTGTTTGTCGTAATTTGATAATGACTAGTGTAACCAAGCTCAGTGTATTACTCCGCATTCCAAAAATAACCGTTCATTAAATAATCATTGTTTTAAATCAGAATATCGTTCTGTGACAAAGAGTGGTGCGTTATAAATTACAATTTTATGCATATTGAATTTCAAATCTAAAAGTTGTTTAGCATCAATATAACATATAGTTGTTATATCCAAGGAACTACATTTGTTTACAACGTAGCCTAACACAACACACAATTCACTTTCGATATCAAACTATCAACTCGATCACGAGGTGCAAAATATTTGCTTCTTTGTTATAATATGTGGTTATTTCGTGACAAAATACCAATGATAACTTGGATTTAAGCTATTATAAACATTAAAATTTTGAATGTGGAAAGTGGCACCAAAGAATTGTGAGGCAAAATGTGTTCGAACGAGAGAAAGACATTTGCTGGTGAAGTGACGGGGTGGTGCGAACATCAAGATCAACTTGTTCAACGGTAGACCGTGGTTGTCTAGGCTGCATTTCGGCCATAGTTTCAATGCATGATGGTGAACTAGAGGAAGCTGTTTGGTAGGGTGACTTTCAGCGCTTTTAGAAACAGGACCTGGACACCATGTTGCAACAAGCCATGTTATATACCAAAATGATCGGGATACCTTGAAGTTTATCAGACCACCGGCATAAATTGGCATAAATCGTGGCGAGCTGATAAAAAACAAGATGGCGGCCAAGATGGCCGCCATTTCTTTTAATATTGGGTAATGATAAAGAGATGGTCATATTTTTTTCACGTACATTTGATACAATTAAATTGCTTGTGAATATTGTTCATGTCTTGAAAACTCAAAAAATTAAGCATGAAGGTTGTCACTGAAGGTCAGGGTCAAGGTCATATGTAAGGTCAAAGGTCAAAAATAATGAAAAATACCGTTCATTCCATGTATCTTTCTTTTTGTTTTGATTTGAGTTGATAATACTTAACCAGATTATATTTCATTGTGAACTTAAATAACTTCCCTCTAGTACCATGAATAGATTTTGCAGTTATGTTGCTATGAAAACCTGTAAAATAATTTCCAATATGGCCGCAAGGCATACAGGAAAATGTGAAAAATACAACAAAAACATGATTACTTGATAAGAGTTGACACATATTTTATTCTGATTAATAGTAGGGTCAATTTTAACTTTGACCCCCCAAAAAATGCTTAAATAGGTATTTTAACTGATCCTGGTAGGGTAGAAGGTACTTTAAAACATATCAAAAGTTAACCACAATCGAACCACCGGAAAGTGTTTTTTTTTTTCAAAATGGCGGCCAGGCCTATAAATGACCATAACTATGTAACTATCCAATCAAATTTGATGAATTTGGTGTCTTTACCTAAGTTAAAAGGGGCAAAGAACACAAACTGATCATCGGACTTTGTTTTAGTTTAATATAGTACACACAAATCAAACACGAGGTAAAAAATGGCGGCCAAAACCTATTTATGATCATAACTTTGTAATTATCCACTCAAATTTGATGAATTTGGTATCTATACCCAGATTTCAGGGGGCAAAGAACAGGTTTATATCATCAGACAAAGTGTCAGTTAATTATGTTACACAGAAATCCAACATGGCGTCCAAAATGGACGCCAAGATGGCCGCCAAAACCTATTAATGACATTAACTATGTTACTAATCTTTGCCCTCTGAAGCCTATGTACAGACACCAAAATCGTCAAATTTGAGTGCATAGTAAGTTACTATGCACTCAAATTTGACGATTTTGGTGTCTGTACATAGGCTTCAGAGGGCAAAGAACACATNTGAAGACAGAACAACAAAGCATCCCATTTTAGTCAGAGTTGTGCTGATCAGATAAATCATGCCGGCCTTGTTTCTGTCAAGAGACAAAAAGTCTTCCTTTTTTACATGAGCATTCTGTTTCTTTGCTTTCACAATATGATTCACCTTTGTTTCATCGTCTCAGGTGCGTGTTATCTTTGTTATAATGACCGTCTTTGTAGCCATGGAACCCCACTGTCACTTGTCCGTAATGCCTTTCTCTGAATCTACATAAGCCTCGGCTATTGCGTTTTATGAGTCGCCCTTCTCCATGGTCAACGATGCAGCAAAGTGCCACCATCATGCATCTGTTTCATGAATACAGTTCATCACAGCCTCACATGATGTGTCTACAGCATACTCTCAAATTGCCTGAGCGATCTGAGGCTTATCCGCTGTACAAAGTATGTTCTTGGCTTCAAAAAAGGCAGCGGGATAGGAGCTCAGTTCATAAGACAATACGACTGCAAGGGAAGGCACTCCAGATTGTGACACCATCAGGAAACACGGGAACAGAAGAGCAGAATAAAAAGCACGGTCAGAAGCGATCCAAGCTATTCCCAAAAGCTCTGGCCCTGTATTTTCTCGTTAATTTATAAGCACCGACTTTCCTATGATATCTCTTATGATCGTTTTGTGGCAAGTTTGCAAACTAAGGCTTATGTTGACAGAATGTACGCTTTGTCCCCATTGTACATATTAATCATAGGCAAGAACTTGACTTACAGCAGCCCAGGGTACGTACTGGCTTTTCTGATGCAAGATACGCATCATTCCCTGTCAATTCAGTGTTGCCTGAAGCTGAAAAATATCGATTCTCTTGTCAAAATCCAGAAATCGCGACTGGTCCAAACTATGGCGTTTCACATAACAAGCATCACGTCGGAAGTAATGGTCTTGTGGTCCTTCGTATTGTGTCGTTGGACGCCATGTGAGATTTCTGTATAACATAATACACTTAAACTATGTCTGACAATCTTAATGTGTTCTTTGTCCCTCGAAACCTCGGTATAGACAACAAAATCATCAAATGTGAGTGGATAGTTACATACATGTAGTTATGATCATTAATGGGTTTTGGTGGCCATCTTGGCGGCCATTTTGGACGCCATGTTGGATTTGTGTATAAAATAATAAACTTAAACAATGTCTGATGATTTTAATGTGTTTTTTGCCCCTTGAAACCTATGTATACCCACCAAAATAATCAAATTTGAGTGGATATTTACATAGGTATGATCATTTACAAGTTTTGGCGGCCATCTTGGCGGCCATCTTGTCGACCATCTTGGCGGCTGTTTTAGACGCGATGTTGGATTTGTGTGAACTATTGTAAACTTAAACATATGTGATGATCGTTATGTGTTATTTTCCCCTTAAAACCTAGGTTTAGACACCAAATTCATAATATTTGAGTGGATAGTTACATAGTTATGATCAGTAATAGGTTTTGGTGGCCATCTTGGCGGAAATTGTTGATCTCATGTTGGATTTGTGTGTAGTTAAAATATCTTAAACAATGTCTGATGTTTTTAATGTGTTCTTTGACCCTTGAAACCTCTGTATTGCCACCAAAATAATCAAATTTAAGTGGATATTTACATAGTTATGATCATTAATAGGTTTTGGCGGCCATCTTGTCGGCCATCTTGGCAGCCATTTTAGACGCGATGTTGGATTTGTGTGAACTATTGTAAACTTAAACATGTGTGATGATCTTTATGTGTTATTTGCCCCTTAAAACCCAGGTATAGACACCAAATTCATAATATGTGAGTGTTTAGTTACATAGTTATGATCATTACTAGGTTTTGGTGGCCATCTTGGCGGCCATTGTTGACGCCATGTTGGATTTGTGTGTAATATTATGAACTTAAACAATGTCTGATGATCTTAATGTGTTCTTTGTCCCTTGAAACCTATGTATAGCCACGAAAATAATCAAATTTGAGTGGATATTTACATAGTTATGATCATTAATAGGTTTTGGCGGCCACTTTTCAATGTAATAATCACATCGCCGTCATTTTGAAAGACATAATTTTCGTTTCCATGGGAACACAATTGTTGTTCTGTTTGCATAAACATAAAGTGCAGTCATTGCCCATTAGTTTGATACAAAATTACCTTGAATACCTTGTATATATATTTGCCAAAAAGTGAAAATATGTGGTAAGATCCATGATTTTTCTGTAATTTTGACCTTTGACCTTTGATATGACCTTGAACTTGACCTTCGAAGATGACCTGAATGCATCACATTTTTAGTACTTCTTATATAAACAATTTCCACCATTAGATTAATTTGTATCATTTTTATATCAAGAAGTATCCCTATATTTTTAAAACTATCCAGTACAAACAGAAATGGCGGCCATCTTGGCGGCCATCTTGGATATCTTAGCTCGCCACCAGTTATGCCAATTTATGTCGGTGGCTTTGTAAACTTCAGACTATCGCGGTCATTTTGGTATATGACTCAGCTTGTTGCAATATGGTGTCCAGGTTACCCCTTGAAATAATGGCCTTCTGAGCTGAAAGTCACCCTACCAGTTGGGTGTTACATTTACTGAACTGAGCAAGAATGTTGGAACACGTTTTCTGCTGTTCAACAGATAATGTGGAATAATTGGTTATGGACTGGAAATTTTTGCGCCCTGTAATGGCCATGATTTCAGAAGGTGGAATGTTTGCATTTCGAAGTTTTTGGACCAGGAATTTGCGAACTGAGTGGTTCGTTATTTTCTTGTGCTCGGGAAAGCCGGCGTCTTTTGCCATGTCCTTCAGCATCTGACCTAGCTTGTTGACACCCAATTGTTGACGCAAGAACCACTGGGATGCAGTTTCAATTGTGCCTATTGCCATGTAAAAGGGTTGTTGCTATGAAGAAAAATCAGATGTACGCATATCCGAGTACAGCTTGCAAATTAACACAGGATTTCTTGGTCCAGAAGTGGCGAACATCTTTGGAGACACTTTTCTTGTCAGCGAGGTTCTCTCCTGTGCGTGTTTTCGTTTGGCGCTCGTTTAACTCGAGATACTCCACACCATTCGAGTCCACACGGAGGCGAACGTCTCCCCACCTAACAAAGACATAATTTAAGTTCAATCGGATGTACTTTGTAAAATGGGCAGCAAAATAATGAGAAAAATTGAAACATATTTTGTGTGTTTGTGTGTTAAAAATGTTTTCTTACCGCAAATTGTATTGCTCCGTGGTTCCTCGCCATCCGAAATGAAGGCATGTGTTGAACCAGATTGTATTTAACAATGCCTTCGGAGACTCGGTGCCAAGGATCCCCTTTATCCCAGAGCAGATCGATGTCGGTATCACTCAGCGGATTGGCCTCCCTAGGACAGATTCCCTGACCCTAAATTGGTGATGTATATTTCTTATACTGTTTCATTTAACTTTTCAACTATATTTTTTTTAAATTCAATTTTATTTTTTTAATATTATATCTTGCGTAGGCTAACAGTATTACAGTTTAATGTAACTATTCGACTTTTGTTTATTAATTGTAAATTTATGTCGCCAGCTAATAGTTTCGTACAGACTACACTTGGTTTTTTTTTCCCAATTTTGTCATAAATGATACGTTTTCTGTTCAATACGCTATTTTGACAATTTCTTTTAGTTATAACTGTTCATCTTAAGTTTACCTGTTTCTTAAGACTTTTTTTCTTTGCATTGTAGGTGGCCCTTGTGAGTGCAAATTGGGCTTCGGTCCTTGTCATGACTGAACATCCATAGCGATGTCGTTTCAGGTACATGTCAACACTAGCGATGATGCCACGGAGGGAGCTTGGTTCGAAATCTGTGCCATTTGACTTTTTAAGGGACAACAGGAAAGTGTCCAAATACTCATCAAGAAGAGTTGGTTCTATGTGGTGTTTTTCTTTCCTTTCAATTTGTTTATGTCAGAGAAGGTCTTCTTTACAGTCTTTTTATTTTCATTTAGGACAATACAATCACCGACATCAGTGAGGTTCACATCTAAGAACTCTTTAGTGTCATGCATGTCTGGAATATGATTTAAAGTTGGGGGAATGGCATTGCTACTGGATAGTGCAAAAGAACCAAAGTTAGTACTGGGGCTGGTTTCATTCTCAGTTGTCAATTCAATCTCATTTGTAAACATATTAGATGGATCAAACCCATATTGTTCCTGGAACTGGCTTAGTGTTAATTCCATTGTTTCAGTTGCTTGTTGCTCATTTTCATCATTTAATTCATCCCAAAATTATTGGTTTTGTTAAATTCGGCAAACATTATGAGGTGTGTTCAGTTGCTGTTGACAACATAACCTATTTGCAACATCGTGTTGAAGTTACCTAATACTAGAGGTTTAATGACAATAAATGACAACACACAAGTTTTTTTCTACTTTTATTTGTGTTAAGGTCATTAAAATTAACAAACAGTCGAAATTGTTTTTATTATTGATGCACTTGACAAATACAGGTGACAAGGTGCGTGGGAAAAAAGTAGTCCCGATTCGGCAGTTGATGACGTCATTTCGTGCCGTGGTTTATAGAAGAAATTTAATCAACGGGGCTTTAATCAACCGAATTCGCTGTAAAAGTGGGATAACTTGCCTTTCAGACCCCATTCACTTGAAGGCTATATTGTCTTTCAGAGGACCTCTACTTAAAGTCTATATTGACTTTAATACTCGATTGACTTGAAGGTTGTATTGTTGTTTTCGTTGTTGTTGTTGTAATAATTACTTTAGTCAACGCAACTTAATGAGACAAAAGTACTGTTGATATGTAACAAGTATATTGTCTGTAACCCTATATTATAATTAATGATTTACTCACATGGACGCAACTATAATACAACTATGTTTTTATATCTATTAGAGAAATTCAGATAATAATACAGATTCACTGAGTAATCATGGTAAAATACACAATTAAATGAAGAGTCATTGGGAATTACCATGCAAATCAGAAAAGAAAAACATTGATATGGGTTTTAACTTTATTGTACTTTCGATGGCCTATCGATCTCAGGGAAATGATGAGACCAATGTGCTTGAAAATTAATGAATCGAGTGTCGACGTTTGTAATCAGAATAGGGATGAATTGGTAAATATAAAAAAAAAAACATTTTTATCAAAACGCTTTATTTGCAATAAACTTAAAGTGACTTTATATTTTCTTTTTCATCTCAAAATAGTGTAGGCATTTAACATGGTAGTTATGATTCAGGCAATGCATGCTCTTCAACTACTTAGCTTAATGATGTGGGAATGCATGCACTTACCATAATGATGAAATCAAATGATATCAAATAAGTAATTTATGTCTTTATTACATAAGCGAATGACCTTGAAAATGTATCGATGATGATGATGAAATGTAGTATTGCATCAATACCAACAAATGATACTGCCTTATTTGGGTTACGTTACATTGATGATGTAATACACGATTACAAAAGGAAGGGCTGCTACCCATTTTTGACATTGAAAATACCATTAAGAAGCATATTTATATAAAATCAAGAAAGCTTACCACCAGTTTATCAGTTCATCAAGTCATGTGACGGTACTTTTTTAAATAAATTTGTGTTTTATTATTTTGATGGTATTGCCATAATATATTCCTGTCTAAATTTGCTTGATCATAAACACGAATGCAACTAAATATTCACACTTTGTAGATCATCCGGCATGGACAGCTTTCTTTGAGTTATCTTTTAAATACATATGTACTCACATAAAAAAAAGAAATTAAAACTTTGCAAGTTTTGCAACATATCCAGTTTAATGAAGACCCTAACGTACTCACAACCATTGTCAGTCAATGGAATTGTCACTGCTCTGTCTGGAAATGTTACATCACAAAGTTCAGTTAAATGTATCTACCTCGTTGTTTGACACGTGCTAAAGCCAATGCAATTACGTTAGATTACACCGCTTTCACCGGATTGTTCAAACTTGTTGTTTGAAACGTTGATCGGGTTATAACATGCAAACTAAACTAAGAATTGCTGCCGTAGATTGTGAGCGAGGCACGAGAGCTTATAATGAATACAATTTGTGATATCACATTGATGACGTATTATCCGAATATCAGTAAAATGAATATTAAGCCCAACATCAATCTTTACAATTTACACGCCGCTGGCATAGGCGCAATGTGTGCCTACAGTCCATAGACCAATACAAAGTAGAAACTATTATCCTCAGCAGAATAACTTCATCTCTTTACAAAAGGTGTATGAACATAATTGATGGAGTTCGTTGGCTTTATCGGATAAATGTGTGTTTTTGTCGGCAATTGTGTCGAACGAATCTTACAGTGTATCTTAAAGCATTCCCTTTGGGCCCATTGCCAGTGATAACAGTGTATAATATCGCACGTTAACTCGCTTGATTTATAACGGTAGACTAGAACGCGATGTGTGTATCAGAATGGATAAAAATGCTTACACAGCATATGCACGTACGCTATATTAGTTGTTTATCATAGATGAGCATGTTTAATACGCATGATTTGTTATATAAATACATATGGTTTAAATGGATATATGCAGTTCGTCATTTGGAGAATAACTGTACTATTAATTTGCACTATCTTCTGTAAGTTGAGTTTGTTCATTAATATGAAAACGTTATAAAATATGATCATTCAGCATCAATCGGTGTTTGCGTCTGGCGCTTAGTGAAGTCAAACAACAATCACTATCAGTTGTCATTTAATAGGATGTTTCAGTTGATTATGCTGAATGATAACTGTTTGCAGCATTATTCTCATAACATAATCTTAAATATTTGAAACAACGTTGATGCTCAAGCAAAGTATCCACCTGAAAGTAATGAATTGGTTTTACTGAAAATAATGATCGTGTCGGTCGTTTTCTGTCTATTGTATTTGTTTTGTTTTATTTATTTTTTTGTTTTTTGTTTGCTTTTGTATTTCTTTGTTAGGGATTGTTTACCCAATACGTTTTAAGCTTCCCCAATATCCTAGTAATAATAAAATCCCTCTTCAATTCTCGTCGCGTGAAAGCGTTATAGTATTACTTTAAAGACTGATTGTTTGCATTAGCTAACACAAGTGGACTTAGTTCTTCGCTTACGGATGTCATTGTTCTCGCCCTATTGGGAAACAACTTGATTGAAAAGTTATATAGAGAGTGTATAAGTATAAGCCATTATTGGCGTTAACATTAATTTGCTCTGTTGTTCAGCGAAATTCAACTCCGAGGGGTAAAAGCCGCGTCGTATCGTTTATTTATGAACAACTAATCTAGTTTAGACACGACTGTTATTGTTAACATGTGTCATATGATTGGGAAGCATATCAATATGTTACCGGCATGTACATATGCAAATAAATATTGCACAATTGTAGCATCAATCTTGTTTAATCAACATAATTCATTAAAACAATTTTTGAAATTTTCGAATCAATCTCAATTTATCAATGTTTGTAAACTTTATTTCAATTCGAGAAATAATCGATGCGACATCATTTGTCGTCTTAAACATAATGACAATATCTGGGCATTACTGCGAACTTAGGCCAAAGTTAAAGAACATAAATATTGCGGTGAAATTCATTATAACAATTGTGCGACTGCCCATCGTTTGTTGCATACTACACCACACATATTTTACTTGTGTTTATATACAATACCAGTCCCATGTCTTTGCTAAATGATAAATTACTATTCTAATTGTTTTGGTAATATGACAAATGTGAAAATGTATATTCATTGAATCACGACAAGATTTGTTCAGCTGCAGACTATATATGTTAACATATTGTGACAATGCTGAAGGTTAAAACAAAATATCTGAATTGTTCATTGAACCATCTATTTCAAAAGTGCATTTGAATCATGGATTCACATACCATAAGTCAGAGCATTTTAAATAAAGTCAGTTGTTATACAAGTTATAAAAGCTCATTTCATCGAAAACAGTTTTGTTCGCTTTAATGTCATGACGCAGTAAATTGGCTTGACGCGCAATTAGAAGATGTCATTTCCAGACGATATTTAAAGAAAACAAATGTCTTCTTCTCGCCTACTCGCGCCTGTATCTATATTGGAAACGTCATGGATCTTGACGCATCTTTGCAGTGCTTTATTTGAACTGTTTAATTGAAATATTCCTATCTCGCCACATGTGGTAGATTAATAATAACAATGCCTCCGGCTTAAGCAATTATAAATGAAAGCCAACCTTGCATTCTTGATTCATTTTGCTATTTGAAGACAGTTTGTATAGACTTCAGTGTAAATTAAGTGTACATCAAATGTTCCTTTTATAATGTTATAGTAAATGTAAAGTTTTGATGTACGCCATTAATGTGTTTGTGTGTGTTTTTATTATTTACAAGAAGCCGCGGCCTTGTGCACTCGATTTGAAACTAGATATTAAAAATAGTACGTGATTTGGTACCACCAGGATGCATAAGGAATAATGTACTGAAGGCTTTCTGAATTTGCATCGGTAAAAGCAAGCGTATTTTAATCATGGTACTGAGAAATGGTTACCTGATTGTTTGAAATGGCAATATTAATTTGTATAAGCATAATATGCATTTTTATAAATATAATTACAAACACTATAACGCATACATGTTAACATAAGCATAAAATCAGAGTTTTTAACACAAACCGTTGTACAGTTAACGTTGTTGACGTTGACTTTTTACATCATGGCCCAGGACTTGATTAATACGCATGCGTGTTAGGCTATTTTAACATTATTAATCCAAATGTTTTTGCTGATATTTATAATATAAGACTTTTTTAAAACATCGGCTGACTTTTTATTTCGGATTTCCTGACTAATTGTTGGGTTTTCTTTGTAAGAAGTACTATAATCTATCGACCGCCGTCTTGTGTCTTAATGTTCTGTAACTTGGTATGTCTCTGTCTCGCCATGTTTATAAGGTAAAACCCACTTCCTTTTTAATTACTTGCCGTTTCGATGCACTATGTTTAGCGTTTGTTGTTATAAATGTTAAATAATTTTAAATAAATCCACAATATGCATACAACATATTGTGTATTTCTATATTTATTTTTTTATGTATATTTAAACACGCATATGTACAATTCATATCCTACAGTTGTGCAAGAGCTCAAGCGTGTTCATTGGTAATATTATGTGTTTTAAGTTTAAAATTGACGACGTGTTTTCTAGTGGAAATTCATCTGTTCAACTTTATTTAAATAGTATTTTCAAAATAAAAAAAAACGGGTGCGGATAAGGAATATGTTTCATGTTAAATTCGTTGAGAGATCATAAGAAACTGTCAAAATTGTGAAACTGGTCTTTTATACGAAGTATAACACACACACATATATATATATATTATTAAAAACCGGGATAGCTGCGTTGGAATTGTTATTGCAAAGTAAAGATGTACTCCCCGACTCAATTGAAGCCGCATGATTGATGTGTTTCCATTCAGTACTTAGAAGTCAGCCCATTGCTAATGTATGATGAGACCATTTACTGCCTATCCTTTCAAAGTATACGAACGATATAAGGCAAATCATTTTATGTGCATGCCGAAACGTGCACCATTATTATTTGCCTTATTGATACTAGAAATGCACTTAACACAATTTGTATGACTATTAATGGAGTCTAAGTTTAATAAACACAATCGAGTAATGAAACGTTTGTAACGAACTTAGAAGTTACAATCGTGTTGTGCATTCATTATTTTTAGTTAAGTAATCCCTGAGACTTGCTGTTGTTGATATTGTTGTTGCATCAACATTTCAATACCTGAACTAGAACAAACATAATTATTACGACTAATCCATTTTCTGACATATAGTTAAAATAGTTGTGTGTGCTGTGTTTGTTTAACAAATACGAGAAATGTCATTTTTGCTCAACTAAAAAAGAGCATAGCACATAACATTATTATTCACAACATTATAAAAAAACACCCTATCCGTCTATCTGTGACAACAAACAGGTAGGTTTACACTAGGGTTATTCAAATATTCATTTTAAAAATAACATCTTCAGCATAAATTACTATGTAAGTTCGACATGTTATAAAACATTGTTTCTTATCTGACGCCATCATGAGCCGGAATTATTTTTCTAGAATCATGTAGATGACATACAGTTGAAACAAGTAATGGTAACTTTTTTTCATAGAGATTTGAGACGTATTTTCCTGGAAAGCAAATGCGCTTTACGTTTTTCGCTTTAAACCCATCAATATCGGATCTGGTGTCAAGTTTCATGCTGTTCTTGACGTCGATATATAACCCAACTTTATAATTTCCAACGTGGTGTACTTATCTTGTCATGAACAAAGCTGATTTTAGATGGCAATGTTGTACTTTGATCCATGAACAAAAACTTACGCTGTCGCATAACGTTTTTTATTTGCACCTTCATACTGCCTAGTCTAGTACACTTATATTGACATAGGGAATTGACATATCACTGATTGTCACATATCGCAATTAACTATGAAATAGTCCATATCACGATCGTTATTTACACTTCTCATTGTTTTCAACTAAAGCTGATTAAGCAATATGTGGTGCAAGTATGTAAATACTTTTCTTTTCTTTCTTGTTTGTTTTAAAACTCTTCTTTATATGTTCTATACATGAGTGTCAGTACTGAACTGTATCTTAATATAACTAAAAAGCAATTACATTTATAATTACCCTACTCATATTGCAATGTTCTCTACGTTTTGGTGAAGTATGTGTCGAACACCTTAATTTTGTCTTGCCGGCGTAAACAATTATTATTTGACATGATTACAAAACCGCGATCCCGTAAATTTATATTAAGGGACAGAACATGTCTCGCAGAAGGTACACCCGTCCTTTGTTGCGTAAAAGGAAATATTCTTTATTTTTTGAATATCACATTTATCTGACTTGACAAGCAATACGATGTATTTTATATAGGAATTCATTTTCTTTTCCGGGGAAAAACACAAAAAAGGAAATGTTTTCTAGTAATCACGGATATCAGTAATGCGATGTCATCTTGGCAGATAGCACTTATTCAAGAGCGACTTCCCCCCCCTTTGTCATAGGCTTGGCCATACAGGGACCATTCGATCGAATAATGCCCATGTGTTAATGATTATCATATTGTTCTAACTTGATTGATGATCATCTCGGTATGTGTCTCATTAGTTATAATGCAAGCTTTCTGCTGAGGCAATACTTAGCTTAACTAATACGTCACAGTTGTAACTAATAAATAAATAAAACGATATTAAAGTCCCTCCCAAGCATGAACTGCTTATTGTTAACATATTACTTAAAACGTACGGCTTTTATTTATATACAGCACATTGCTTTGAAATATAAACATTGAAAGCATGTATACATATAAATTATAGAATAAATGAACGAGCAGTGAAAGGCAAAACAAATTGTCCCTATGTATATGTACTAGCTGTTGTATAAAGACAAGCTGTTGTTTAAAGCTACCGTTTATCCCACGGCTCGTAATAACTTCTATACAATCATTTAGCTGTATGATAAAAGAGTATTATTATGAAGGTTCTTGAATTGAATTACTGGGTTCAAAAGTTCTTGCCAATTGAATTACCCTCCCACCCCACCCCCACACACACACAAAACAGGGTCGCCATTGTATTTGTGTTATATTTATAATAAGAATCTATATAAGTTGGTACACTCTCACGTCTTCATGTAATGGATTCATTCAGTATCACGTTGCCACGATTTCAATAATAGGGTTTCAATCATTATTTCTAAGAGAGAGGTGTCTTGTATCATACTCAACTTACAGCTCGTTAGGTTGTTCCTTGGGGTTAAGTATCGCAGCGGCTAATGGCTTCCACTTGTCGATAACACATTATACATGACAATGGTTTACACTAATACTTCAGAATCTAGGACAATGAACTGTGATTAACCTATTACAATAATTTGATCCATTATAAACACATGGTGTAGTATACGATTATAAATTCTATGAAATGAATCATCAACTCTCTTTACTGTAAAGGTCAAATGTTGATTTCATAAAGAAAAATGCAATTTTATAAATAAATATATTCTACAATGATCGGAATCATCAAGAAAAATGGCAAAAAACATCTCGATACTTAAAAACGATATTTTTGTTTTCGGTAAAACGCTCGGGTATTTCTTCACCTATTTTGGTGATGACGTCAACTTGACCCCACGCGCATGACACGGAAACTCGTCCATTTTTTTCAGCGATCGAAATTGTACGAGGTGCATTTATTTAATTATAAAACAAAGCCCTTAAAAGCGAAAGATATTACATTCTTTAAATGTTCTGGTTATTTTATTTTACATTGAATGAATTTTCGTTTCATTAACATGTATATTGAAAGACAATATAAATACATTTTAGCATACAAATAGAAAAAAAAACTGCATATTATGCAAATTGAACCGTCTGTGCATGTATTTTGAAATATTTGTAGATGTTATAATGAGTGATAACATTCTAGCATTGTATGATACCATAAATCTATATATACAATTTTATTTTACGCAAGTTATTTTTACCCCTATTGTGATCAAACGTGACTGCTTGTTTTCATGATGGTGTTTCGTACACTGCAGTAACGTTTAATCTTTACACGTACTAACGGAGATTACATTTGCCGGTAGCCGTTAAAACCATTAATTATGTAGCAGTAATTTTGTAAAATATTTTAAACTTATAGTAATTAAACACTTTATTATTATGATTAAACTGGCGAATATCTATACACTATATAGTTCATGTCGGACAAAATCTTCATTTTAATTAAATATGTTTCAATATTTTATTAAAGCAACTGTTATGTAATTTGGCTGTAGAATTGGGCTCAAATGACTGCTCAATATGCCGAGAGATGACATGGACATGGAGGTATCATAAAATGTGTTAAATGACCAGACACTAGTCTACCGCATGCGGTTTATGCAGGTACCCAAGTATAGGTCTCTGGGTTTATGACACCACGATTTCTTTGTCTGGACAGTATCTGATCATAGCGAGATAATCGGTTTGTGATGAACAAAGGGTAATCAAACACCGGGTTAAAAATGCTGAAACAAAGAGTATCAAAACTGGTGGGAACAACTAAATAAAAACATGTAGCAAGAGAATTTATTTAATGGGTTGTGTCCCAATTTAAGTGTGTACAGACATAAACATGTTTAAATCAGTTACTATATGCTGCGTACATATAAATCGATCCATTTGTTGTTTGTTTTCATCCTTTTTTTTTTCGTTCAAAAAATTTAATGTATTCTGAAAGCATTTCTATTTCTGAGTATGTTTGTTCTAACTCATGGTCGCGAAGATGTGCCAAGTATATACATTTTTGTGGTAACCAAATAACGAATCTCGTAGATCGTGTTTCATTCCCGAGTACGTTGTCAGTAAAAACAAATACTATTAACAATATAATCGTTTCAAAAATGAATTCCCTTGCACGCTTATGGTTTATTCAGACTTAATAAGTAAAATTATATTTTATATTATACATGATTATCAATATAAGCGATGATTATGTAAAACAGTAAATATACGTTGTGTACATACATCGATCTATTTATTGTTTTATCCTTATTTGGGTGAGTTCATTTAATTTAAATTATTCTGAGTATTTTTGTTAATAACATCCTACGCATGTATTGTTTCTTCATAATTTATTTCAAGGAACTCGTAAAAGGTAACTTCAATGACATCTGAGTGGGGACAGTTGGCATGGAAGCCAGTATGCTCATTTATGCACATTACCCCTGCGTCTTTTCATCCTTTTCATCTGCTCTGGGTAATCGGTGCAGCATTTGCACTCAATCTGCATAAGATACGGTGTGCAACATGAACATGATCACCTGAAAATACAAAATATGTTTGATTGTCAATTCATTAATTCTTTACATTCAGAACTGGTGCAAGTATCCGTTATGTGTTGATATGTATTAACCATTCAGCTTAGTAATATTCAATGCGCTCGTACCGTATAATTACAATCAACGAGTTTGTGTATGTTTTTTTTTCCCGACATGTGCATTAAACAAATGAAGAAGTTATATATTTATCAATCCGTATTCCCGAACAAGTGCATTTAACAAAATAAGAAAGTTATATATTTACCAATCCGTATTCCCAACACGATGGTCATCTAGAGCATCGGCAAAAGATTTCTCGGTGCCCGAGTTAGATTCAGAAATAAGACTAACGGTCAATAAATTCCGGCCAATTCATGTAAGGTCCAACGGAAAAAACTCTCCATAATCACTTTCATCTTCCATTTTCATCATTGTCTTTCTAAAGTTGCGAGCAATATCAAATCCGAAGCCCTATAACGCCGGTTTGTTATTGAGAGCATACGCACTGCGCAGAGGTAAAATTGACGTCACTACAGGTTGGAATGAAAATGTCGAGTTGATCGGAATGTGTAAAAACTTGCGACTTTGTCATATTCGTTCTTGCTAATAACACCTGATTGAAATAAAGTGAAGTGCAAAAACGTTTTTATATTCATTAAGTTCAATAAATAAATGTTTTTACGGGTTTTATAAAGAATAACATTTGACCTTCAACAGAAGCATCACTTTTTAATAAAATTGATATTAAGCAGAGTCCGTTTTATCTCAATATGAGATGGTGCTAAGTAAATTTTGAATTCCAATCAAATAATAAACCACCTTCCCAACCATGTACTTTCCATGATATACCACAGCCCATATATTCATGTATTGGTGTTTAAGGCAATTAAACGTAAAAATGCATAGGAATCAAATGCTGCTTATTTCATCCGGCTACTTTGTACTAAAATATAAAACATGCAACGACTGTAATGAAACAAATAATAATATGTAGACGTAAATACTAGTAAATACATTGGAAGAACGCCGTCTTTTTTTTTATTTACACATGCTATAATATAACTATTATTTGGTTTGTCTGTCAGCAGCACGAATAACCTCTAACACCAAAACTAGTTAGTCAAGTCAGCGCGTGTCATGCACCAAGGGTCTGTTCGCTAAGGGTGCATATGTCAAGTTATATTTTCGTGATTAACACTAAAATGAAAAACAAATATATTGTCCATGTATTATAGCTTCCCATACCCTCATGTGCATATGCGTACGTTTCTAAAACAAATAAATTGATAAAATAAGCAAGTTTTATTCCTAGCGCTGTTATTGTATGCGAAGTATGAATTTGGAAGTCATCTCACTTAAATGCAGCTAATTATGTTATGGTCAGCCATATATCATGCAAATTACATTGTTATGAAGGTGGGCGATGTTTATTTAACAACGCAAAATTTGAAAAAAATATGAGTTCATTATTTCACATTCGAAACTGTTTACTCGGCGGTGAGTTATAACTGTTGTTGAGTGTGTATGCGCATATTAATATACACTCAGCATTATGTTGTATTTCCATTTAATCACCATTCATGTTATACCGCACGTGGGTAAATTGATTCCAATGAAATTAGCGTATCTATTGTTCTGGTTATAAGCCTGTATGCGCTCAAGTATAATGCAGTGTCCGCTTGTCGTATTATTAGGATCTATTTATACGACACATGATATTATTGTTTTGTCATATCACTTCACACGCTAATGATTTAGCATCTGCCAGAGTACATAAAATTACTTTACCATGTTCGGACCTTTACTTCGCAGCAGTAGATATATTACTGGTAAAAGTAATATAACTCGTTTTATTCTGTCACATGCCTTTAACTCAGCATAATAACCAGGTAACCTAATAACCCAAACGTTATTAGGCTAGTTGACCACCGCTCTCCGGTGAAGGACTACTTTTTATCACGAAAACATTAAACCGTTTCTTTTTAATGTTATCGTGTATATTACATATCATCCTTTTGTGTCTTCTTTAAAATATATAACCGAATTGAGTGATTACGCAATGTATGATGTATCCCGTGTGACGTCATTTCGATGACGAAATATTTTGGGACAACAAAATGGAATTGGTGATTTTTTAACAGTAAACTTTTTGTTCAAAACATTGAACGAATCCAAAACGTATTTCGGGTTGTGTGTAATGTGTTTGTCATGCATACCGCGACAATGGACGTGCATATAGTTGATACTTTATTGTTAATAGCATTGGATTAAAGTTGTAATTGGTGATTCAGGTAAGCGCGTCGTTTATCTTACAGTATGCCAAATTTAGTTTTTTTTAGGACTCCTGTCAAAGCTTAAATAATGCCATCAATCTAATCTACAGCACAGTTCTAGCTGCAATCGATATTTTACTTGTCCAAATAATGTTCTACGTGTAATTGTAATTATTTTCAATTATTTGTTTGATGTGTGGCTCAATTTTATTTTATATAACGGTTGACTGAATGTGCACGCCATTTTGTTCAATTGAATGTTGGAATAAAATTGATTTTTTATTTTGCTGTTGCATTTTAGAGGATCTTATCGGGTTCGCCTTCGGCTCACCCGATAAATTCCTCCGCCTTGCCAGATAACCATTCTCAATCCACGTCACCAACACTATTATTCTATATATATTAAAGCGGTAACAGTGCAACAAGAATTTGTATATTAAAATGTCCAAGTATACGGCCCGCGCTTTACCTGATTCCGTGTTAGAGAGTAGTCATTGAATAATTCCTTCGATTAGTTCGAGTTAATAAAGGAACTAAAGTATTTAAAAAAACGTACGTTACTCCACATGTTCATTCAGTTTGTTACGTAAATTTACGAATTGATCGGAAACGGCTCCCAGAACAATAACGTGCTCCAAAGCAGTTTGCAAACAACTTAATAGTGATTGTTAGCGTTTCTCATCAACTGTTAATAGCATTGATTCTGCAATCTCGAAGATTAATGTTTCCAGTAATGTGTTTGAGCGCCTTTATATTTGGTTGAAATCGCATACGTCCAGATAGTCTTGAATTGGTATGTGTGAAATCAAGCTTATCTGGCAGATACCTGATTGCATATTGCTTTTCTGATACAATATATCATTTTGTTAAGATATAAATGTGCAACTAAGACTAATTGAATGTGTATTATGCTTATGTTAATACAGGCTTAACACAAATGTCAGCATCTTAGTCTGAATAATAAAATGAAGCTACCTTTTTATAATATGCAGTGTGTAATTGTGATATTATAACGAATTATGTAGAATTTATCTTATATTTTATTAAGGGACGACATGTATAGCGTTTACATCGACAAATATGTTTACGAAATGTAACAATAAAGACATCAACTCGTTCATATTAAGCTCTCAAAACATTAAATGTCTATTACAAATATAATGACGCGACTGAACACATTTGATCACCGCTGTTAACGTGTAACGGAACTACGTTGTTAAGTAAAGGTCGTAGTGTTAATCTATGAGTTAGCTTGTAATAACATCAGCTGTTCCTGTTGGTAAAGAAATTATATGAAAATGATGATCTGGTGCAGAAATATGATGACTTAACTTGAAGTTTGATTGGGTTGGACACTTTAATGGCGAACAATTCGGCTCCGTTAAATGACATGATCAATACTTTGCTAAGATGTTTTTATTGGTTAATACAAAAGTCATTTGAGTTTTGTATGCATGTGTCATTGTGTTACATTTCGACACTTCTCCGACGCTGCACTTATTTTGATTGCGTACGTTTTAAGTGTTACAATAATCCACATCACGTTCATTTTTTCAGACAAGGAAAGTTCAGGCAGTATGAGAATTAAAGCACCTCAAGCGTGCGTAAATATTGTTTAAACAATGTGTATTGCTCCTAAATGGTATTGTGCTTATGTCATTAAATCTTATTTAGTCAGATAAAGTCATCAACACACCAGTTATCCTGGGACTGACTTTTAATAGCGTATACAATACATATAAACAGCCAGTCGAAAAATAAACACATACCCACCCAACATAACCATCCAGAGATGTTCACGGTACATGCCGATGTATTCACCTATTTGTTTTGCAAAGCCATATATAAGAAGCTAATAATGTACATATGTTCTCCCTGTCATAATGCGTCGCCTAAAAAATGTGTCACGTGTGTATGGCAATTTTTGTTGTAATTGTGTATCCTGTTGTGGTGAGGAAATTGGCAATGTGCCTTTAACATTACTAGAGGTTGTTAGCAATACTTTATCTCCAGGTCATGTTTCAGGGATGCAGTATTCCGACATAGTTAAACGTAATCAAACCGCATGTAATACATTATTCATGAACGTTTTCCCAACGACCTTATACTTGCAATATCAGACACTTACAGACTCAGTTCAGCCAAAAAGATAATGGCCTTTACCCATAAGATAATTTGAAAATGAGTGTTTCTTGTTCTAAACATTCACAATAATTACCACAACGTAGCATTAAAGGTTAACGACAATGTTCAATATGTTTGTAGCATTGCTGTTGCGGTAGTAATTTCTTGAAAACATTACAAAACAACATCTTAACATCAAAGTTGTCCGATGCTTCCAACGGCACTTATAATAGTACATGTCGGTATGTTCAATTAAGTCAACATAAGATTATGACAGCTTAACCGCAATAGCAATCCCGCGTTAATTAAATAGATGTATGTTCATGACATGTTGACATGTCCTTAGAAATTAGTTAACTCCAAGATACGTAAACAGTTCAAGCGTTACGATTCGAAAACGTCATTTATTTACAAGCAACTCGAAATCGAGCCTATGGGTATTTGGTCCCGCGATAAAATTGCCTGTGTAGGAGTGTGAATCATTTCAGAATCATTTCAGAATCATTTCAGAATGTGATAGCTATTGCGTGCCTTTCATCAGCGAATAATTGCTGGTACATTTCAATCGTGTTCTCGATGGCAATTTGTTAGTTCATTTGAATCATGAGTGTAGCAACTAGAAATCGAGCCTAGTGGCATTTGGTCCCGAGATTATATTGACTGTGTAAGAGTATGAATATTGCAACTGAGCAGCGAGTATTTGTGTTATAACCAAAGCCGGGACTTGCACCCAGATTTCTTCTCCCTCGAAGAAGGAAAAGCGTTCTGCGTTGAACTACTGTGGTTGTGTTAACACGTTTCATACAAGCTACATGATCAAGAGGTGTCACTCAACGTTTTATACGGGCTTGTGACCGTTCTTTTCACAGCAAAATGAAAAGAGCCGCTTTACCACCTTGCAATATGCAATACGGACTAGCATACTAGCAAACCATATAGCCTTTACTTTTGCCATGCATTAACAAAGAAACATTGGCCTTTCGGCGATGGCTAAACCTCAGAAATCCCATTTAAATAGATATTTTTTTCACATCTTGCAGAAATGTTCTGTTGCATAATTTCTCAAAATATCCTAAATCAGATAATATACAATAACATGTGGACATCTGTTCCAGTATCTTGCAAGACGAATAACTATTTGTGGAGCTGTAACATAGCACAACCTTAGATATGTTACTGCCTTTCAACTGTGTTATTTTATCAAATATATTTCATTGATCAGNGGTCGTTAGGCATGTTGCGTACATGTAGGAGGCCCGATCAGAATAATTATTTTGTTATGTCAATTAATCATTTGTGTTTGATGAAATGTGTTAACTGTGAATGTGTAAATGTGACAGGATAAAAAGAATTATAGGTTGGTGACGTGGATTGAGAATGGTTATCTGGCTCGGCAGAGGATCTTATCGGGTTCGCCTTCGGCTCACCCGATAAATTCCTTCGCCTTGCCAGATAACCATTCTCAATCCACGTCACCAACCTACTATTCTATATATATTAAAGCGGTTACCATGCAACAAGAATCTGTATATTAAAATGTCCAAGTATACACCCCGTGCTTGACCTGATTCCGTGTTAGAGAGTAGTCAATGAATTATTCCTTCGATTAGTTCGAGTTAATAAAGGAACTAAAGTATTTAAAAAACGTACGTAACTCCACATGTACATTCAGTTTGTTACGTAAATTTACGAATTGATCGGAAACGGCTCCCAGAAAATTTACGTGCTCCAAAGCAGTTTGCAAACAATATAATAGTGATTTTTAGCGTTTCTCATCAACTGTTAATAGCATTGATTCTGCAATCTTGTAGATTTATGTTTCCAGTAATGTGTTTGAGCGCCTTTATGTTTGGTTGTAATCTCATACGTCCAGATAGTCTTGAATTGGTATGTGAGAAATCAAGCTTATCTGGCAAATACCTTATTGCATATTGCTTTTCTGATACAATATATCAATTTGTTATGATATAAATTTGCAACTAAGACTAATTGAGTGTGTATTATGTTTATGTTAATACAGGCTTAACACATATGTCAGCATCTTAGTCTGAATAATAAAACGCAGGTACCTTTTTATAATATGCAGTGTGTAATTGTGATATTATAACGAAAAAGGTAGTATTTATCTTATAATTTATTAAGGGACGACATGTATAGTGTTAACATCGACAAATATGTTTACGAAATGTAACAATAAAGACATAAACTCATTCATAACATTAAAAGTCTATTACAAATATAATGACGCGACTGAACACATTTGATCACCGCTGTTTACGTGTAACGGAACTACGTTGTTAAGTAAAGGTCGTAGTGTTAAGCTATGAGTTAGCTTGTAATAACATCAGCTGTTCGCATGCGTGTGTGCGTGTGTGCGTGTGTGTATATGTGTTTGGGCTAGTTTGTGTGAGTGCCTCTCTGTGTGCTCCTGTTGGTAAAGAAATAATATGAAAACGATGATCTGGTGCAGAAATCTGATGACTTAACTTGAAGTTTGATTGGGCTGGACACTTTAATGGCGAACAAATCGGCTCCGTTAAATGACATGATCAAAACTTTGCTGAGATGTTTTTATTGGTTAATAAAAACAAGTCATTTGAGTTTTGTATGCATTTGTCATTGTGTTACATTTCGACACTTCTCCGACGCTGCACTTATTTTGATTGCGTACGTTTTAAGTGTTACAATAATCCACATCACGTTCATTTTTTCATACAAGGCATGTTCAGGCAGTATGAGAGTTAAAGCACCTCAAGCGTGCGCAAATATTGTTTAAACAATGTGTATTGCTCTTAAATGGTATTTTGTTTTTGTCATCAAATCTTATTTAGTCAGATACAGTCATCATCCCACCAGTTATCCTGGGACTGACTTTAAATAGCGTATACAATACATTTAAACAGCCAGTCACAAAATAAACACATACCCACCCAACATAACTATCCAGAGATGTTCACGGTACATGCCGATGTATTTACCTATTTGTTTTGCAAAGCCATATCTAAGAAGCTAATCATGTACTTATGTTTTCCCTGTCATAATGCGTCGCCTAAAAAATGTGCCATGTGTGTATGACAATTTTTGTTGTAATTGTTTATCCTGTAGTGTACAGGAAATTGCCTTTAACATTACTAGAGGGTGTTAGCAATAATTTACCTCCAGGTCATGTTTCAGGGGTGCAGTATTTCGACATAGTAAAAAGAAATCAAACCGCATGTAAAACATTATTCACGAACGTTTACCCAACGACCTTATACTTACATTATCAGACACTTACAGACTCCGTTAAGCCGAAAAAATAATGGCCTTTACCCATAAGATAATTTGAAAATGATTGTTTCTTGTTTTAAACATTCACAATAATTACCACAACGTAGCATAAAAGGTTAACGACAATTTTCAATATGTTTGTAACATTGCTGTTGCGGTATTAATTTCTTGAAAACACTTTAATTGAATGTAAGCCTTCGCATATTAAATAAACGAGCACAATACTTAACAAACACTTGTTTGCAACCTAGAGATGTCTTCAATAAGTATCATGATTGGTAATTTAATAGCACACGTGTAATTAAAAAGCTCGAGTGTTCATTAAATACTAACACAATCAATTATATTTGGCACAATTATATTAATCATTTAACCATGGTGGTATTTTGTTTAATGTTAACTGTGAATGTCAACATACGTACACATACAATGAAAATGGAATGGGTGAATTACCCTATATATGTTTATCAAAATCATACACATAACGCATTGTTCTATTTAATATTATCGAACAGGTTAAATTTAACCTTAAGTTTTATGAAGCTCAATATGTAATGTTTTATTTTAGCTTAACATTTTACACCATATCTTTAATCAACGCCAACATAAATATTAACAGTATACACGCATGTGTTTACACCAGACACTTTACATACATGTAAGGATATATCATCATGCTTTGTTTATTAATACAGTTTGGTAAAATAGAGATTACGTTGCATACATATATAAATACCTATTCAGCCTGTGATGTATCCATGAGCACACACTGACCGATTGAGAGTTGTTTATAAGATAGAGCAAAGAAAACACTTATGTTCTTATATATTCCTGATTATGTTCTATGAAATATTAATTAATCGAAACTTCATTTTAAATGGACTATTTAAAGTACATACTTCAGTCCAACGTCAATGTATTGCAACGACTCTGGGACAAGACAGTCCACTTTAAGATAAGGGTAACTCCTAATGAGAATATGTTTTTATTTTAGAAAAAAAAAAATTTTGGTTTATTATTTTATTGGTATATTGTACTGTAACGGGCGGAAACATCTACTTGAACATAAACGCGTCATTCAACCTGATTTTATCAAAACAACAGCTTAGAATCGGCAAGTGATCTATGTTTGGCTATCATTTTGCCTGCGCTATCTTACCTACTTCATTCAAGAGTCGATGAAAGTCAACGAATCTGGGTCAAGACAGCGAACTTCAAAATAACGAGTATTCGTTCAAAGGCGATTAACCCTGTCTCAATGACAGTACTACATTTGAAATTCGTTAAACAACAATGTATTTAAATTGAACAAAAGTGTGTCTCGGTATTCTGTTAATTGTCAGCCAAAAATAAAAAAATGTAAAGCGTGTTGTAGACACTTCAAAGATAGTTGTGTGAATTGACCTAACGGTGTAAGCTTAATTGCAATAGTCACTTATGTCGTACACTTGTCAGTTACGTTCAATGACAACGCGATGCATGCTATTTTCAGAAGTTTCTTTGCGAAAAACAGTGTCCTTATCATTACGGTATATGTGTACCGTCCTTTTTTCTTTACACCTTTTTATTGCTTTTCTCGTAATTGTAGTTTGTTCAAATATTCTACATAATGTTAACGATAATTGCAATTCATAAATTACTACTATATGCCCTGCAAAGATGTGTGTCTTTGTAAATCACATACAGTTAGATGTGTTCACGAAATATTTGTGATCAATATTCCGACCCGTTACACATTGGACATTAAGCTTTAACGTTTATCTTTCAACATAAAGTATGAAGAAGTGAAACTCCAGAAACTGCAGCAGAATTGCTTTTCTATAATACACACCTTCGTGGTCGTTTACTTATGGAAAGGAACCAATTGCCAAAACGGTACAGTAAGGCACAAAACTAAACAACATATACACATAGTAGATTAAAGCAGGGGTCACCGCCTTAAAACGGTCAATGCTAAGCACTGGGGTTTAAACCGGTTATAACGCGCTCAACCTCACACTTTGCCCAGCAATGTTCAGGATACATACAAGTAAATACAATTTAACCTCATAGGATTGAAACTCAAATTTAACAGTAATAAAAGGGAATTAAAACGCATTCAATTTAATTACTATTTAATTACTTAATGGTAGGAAGGAAGCTAGAGCAACATAGTTGAAACGTTTTGAGGCACGATGAAGGCATTGTTTGCGATATAACGAATAGAAACGATTAAGTTTGGTATCCATTTTCAAAGTAAGTAAGTCGATTAAAGAACACACTATTTTTGAAAAAATAATTTATCGCAGTCGGCTGTGTTATTTGTTCGTATATATAACTGTTTTTATTTTGGTTATATTTTTTGTAAAACTATTGTTTAACAATAACTTATTTAGCATGACCATCCCACAGATACAATGTTTACATACAGTTTTCAATTAAACGTTGTTATAAAACATATGAGATACATTTAAAGCGTCTTAATAGCATTTTACGTCATGTTTCGTATGTTCTAATCTTGGATGAGATTTTAAAAACAAATGCCGGGGTAAATGTTTGACGTTCAATTTAGTTACATAGCAGCTTAGCTGTGGTGTCATCATAATGTTTGGAAAATTTTATAAGCAAATGGATTAATTTTTAAACTTTTGAACTATGGACATGTTGATGGTGAAATCAATCTCAAACATGTCAAACGTTCACAAACTTATTGATGTCAACTTTACAAGCCAAACGTAGTGGATTTGTTTGAAGCGACTTGTTATCAAACAACGAAAATAGATGCCGTTATATAGCAAAGCCGTATATAACCACCTAAGTAATTGCTGGTGTGTGATTTCTCTATTTCGCCTAGTGTTCTTGACTTCTATGTTATGCAACGCCTCTACAAACGCTGATGTCTCAGGGTCAAGCGGCGTGTCTTGATTGCCCGATCTAGATCTATCACCGATTGCTATAGGCTTTAAAGGAAACTATTAGTGTTTTTTTTTCCAAAAGCCTAGAGCATTTAAGAATACGTCTATAACATAAATACAACAAAAATACACCAGATAATATGGAGCCTGCTGTTTGACCGCATAAGTCATAAATCAAGCGTAAATAGAGCCATTGCTGTTAATTGATTTCGACAATTTATACCATTTAAAGACATACCACATTGATACTATTTTCAGCGTAATGAGTTGAGGATTCAGAGGCTTAAGTGATCAAATACAGTTCACTGTTTGACAACGTGAATTATTAAGTTTACACACATAAATATCCAAATGCCAACTATAAATGGTTTTCTTTCAGTTTATGTATTTGTTTTCTGTCGTTTAATTTGATTCTGGTCTTTTTGTCAATGACCTGAATCATTTTCAAAAAATTGTATAAATATCAAGACGTGTTTTAGAAGCTTTAATGACGTAACCATCGAGTTGTATTTGCATAAGCAAGAGCGATGATTTTAACACACATTTATCAATATATTACACGTATTGAACACTTTGAGCATGTGTATGGTACAGCCTACATGTTTAACAGGGTCATATATGTATATACACACACACACATATA
>VMBQ01000143.1:14285-53959 GCA_007657795.1 Dreissena rostriformis
CAGTCAGTAGTTGGGGAGAAATAGCCCGGACAAGAATTGCACTATATGTACAGTTTATAGAAAATTTCAAAGGGCCATAACTCTGTGAAAAATTATCCGACCATAACCGGCTGATAATATGCACATCTCCTGTTGGTAGTGAAGCTTCCCATAAAGTTTCATTGAATTCCCGTAATAAGTTGCTGAGAAATAGCTCGGACAAGAATTGCACTATATGTACAATGGATAATTTCAAAGGACAATAACTCTGTGAAAAATCATCCGACCAGAACTGGCTGAAAATATGCAGATCTCCTCTTGGTAGTAAAGCTTCCCATTAAGTTTCATTGAATTCCGGTCATTAGTTGCTGAGAAATAGCCCGGATAAGAATTGCACTATATGTACAGTTAATCGAAAATTTCAAAGAGCCATAACTCTGTGAAAAATCATCCGACCAGAAACCCCTAATAATATGCACCTCTCCTCTTGGTAGTGAAGCTTCCCATAAAGTTTCATTGAATTCCGGTCATTAGCTGCTGAGAAATAGCCCGGACAAAAATCCGGACGGACGCACGCACTGACGGACAGACGAAGTGGCGACTATATGCTCCCCCCAAAAATGTTGGGAGAGCATAAAAATAATATTTAGTATGAACAGAATATACTTAAATCGTTTTAATAACAATAATACTTGTTGATAATTATAATATAATAAGTAGTATTTAATCATAACTATTAATTTTATTATTACATGTATTGCTATTATTATAATTATCATTATTAGTAGTATAATTATGTTGTTGTTTTTTATGTGGAAAATTAGCTACTGCATTTTTTCCTTAGCACCAACCTAATTTATATATTCAAACATTTTTTTTTACAATATCATAGCTAGGTAAATGAATGTATAATTGTCTTTAATTCGGGTTCTGATTCTGCATTTTTTGGTTATTTTAACCATGAGCTCAGGTCAATTTTGTAATACTATAATTCATACTAGTTTGGAGCCCCTCTTAATTTCCTTGGCAACGTCTGACTTTTCGAACCCGCCAAATTTATCTGCCTTGTCCTTGTACTGCACCAAATTGGCTGAATATTGCTGAAATAAAATAAAACAAGAGCTGTGTTTGTGAAACACAATGCCACCAACTGCGCTTTGAAGCCGCACGGCAGCTATTTTAGAAACAAGGTTATATTTTGAATGTAAAGGTCACAGTGACCTTGACCTTTGACCTAGTGACCTCAAACCATGATTGATTGTAGATCTCAATGAGATACATGCACAAGTGAAGTTTAAAGAACATAAACCCAAGAGTTTTCATTTTATGAGCAAGGTTAAAGTTTTGGGACAGACACACACATACAATGACAGACAGGCCAAAAACAACTAGAGTTTTGTCACAGACGTGACGTATACCCCCACATGCTGCATTGACACATGATATTTTGCATGCAGCGTCTCACAAAACAAGAGAGGCTAATTTCTGGCAATTTTTAAGAATTATTATGCCATTATGATTAATGGCCATTTTGACCTTTGAACTCTTGAACTATTTCGCATGACACGCCATCCAATGACTGTAAACATAATTAATGTACAGGATAATTTTAAAATCTCACAATGAGTGACATAGTTATGACCCGGACAAGCTCATTTATGGCTATTTTTTACCTTTGAACTCAAAGTGTGACCTTGACCTTGGAGAAATCGACGTAATTCTTTCGAATGACACACCATCCAATGATTGTGAACAAATGTACAGAGTAATTTTAAAATCTCACAATTAATGACATAGTAATGGCCCGGACAAGCTCATGTATGGCTATTTTTTACCTTTGAACTCAAAGTGTGACCTTGACCTTTGAGATATCGACATTATTCTTTCGCGCGACACAGCGTCCAATGATGGTGAACAAATGTGCCAAATGATTTTAAAATCTCACAATGAACAACATAGTTATGGCCCGGACAACTGATTTATAGCCATTGTTGACCTTTGAACTCAAAGGGACAGACCGACCGACAGAAAGACAGACCGACAAAGGGACTCCTATATAGCCCCATTACCAATGGTAATGGGGGTATAATTATTATACCCCCGATCATTCGATCTGGGTGCATAAAAAAGTCAATGATAAATTGCTGTTGTTGTTTTTTTATTAATGAATATTTCTCAAAATTAAATTACCGATGCATGTACAGTTTATGAAGACTGTTTAAAACAAACAGTTCTAATGTGTTAAATATGCGTACATTTACTACATAAATGTTACAGAAGTTTGAATATAGATAATGAACAGAGAAAGATGAACATTTGAACGATAATAATATTGAATATTGCAATATAATAACACAAAATAACATTTAAGGGCAAAAATATAGTATCAGCAGGATTTCAGTGAATGTGCCAGTGCTCCGCAAATAAGGACAGTAGTTGGTGAGTTTTTTGTAAATATTTCCTTGAATTACAGCTATCACAAAAAAGTTGGAGCACTAAAGCAAGTTGTTCAAACTGGCCAGTTCTATGATGTAAAACTTAGTATAGCAAGGCCATACTCAAGCTTGGTATATTTTGGGTTTACTTGTATTAACACAACATTAAATAACTTTTTACTGGTAAAAAGAAATGCAATAAAGGCAACATTAACCATTTCAAATATAACCATTATTTTACCATGCATTTATGATGAGCGCAGATTGATTTCCCGTCAGAAACATCCTTGTGAAGTGTTCCACAGATGGGCACACTTTCCTCACCAGTGTGACAGAACCCACATACGTTGTCACCCATCATTTGTTGTGGTGCCGTACAATCTGGGAAATAGAAAATACATCAACCATTAAAAATATAATTTCTATAAGATGTCTGAAGTATCAAAGGCCTAGTTAAATCTGGGGCATTGAGCTTGAATTTGAACTCCCTGCTGTGATTCATAGCGTAGAAACAGTGTAGCCACGGTCCCCGTATTACCTGATCAATACAATGCTGCAAGGGTTGTTATTGAGAAACTGGTTTTTCCACTAATTTATATACGTTTTAAACAATAATAAACTAAATTCATGTGGTTGTTCTTTTATGCAAACTAAAGAAACCTTAAATCGTTGTCACTATGCAAATATTCATGCGCAAGTGCATAGCAGTAAAGAAAATGGTGAGTGACTCATTTGGTCCAAAAGTAAACAAACTTTAACATGTTGACAGTTGGTATGTTTGTAAACTTTTGTTGGTAATTTAATTACCAACATTAATTTGACGTGTCTTGCATTGTTATGAGGATATATCAATAGGAGCCTTACACCGTTGAAAAGTCCCAACACAAGGATATGTCATACACTATTATGCCAGTTCGGTGATTACATTGTGATAATAACAGGTTCTCTACCAATTAAAATTCTCTGGTTCTCTACCAATTCGTAATTTCAATTATCAAGGAAGCACATTATAAAAGGTCTCATCTGATTCTGAGCACAATGTGGACTAGACTAACGCATTGGTACGAACATTATTGAGTACGGTTTAATTACGTTGATAAAATAGAACACAACATTGACAAATGCGATATTTGCAATTGCATATTGTGCTATTTATTGTAACTCAAACAAACACCAGAAGAAATACATACTTATAACATAAATATGCTAACTAAACCTAAATATTGAGTGAGCATCAATTTTGATGGGCGGTGTTAGACGACAACCAGTATATGAGAATAAGGCGTGCCTTATGAATATTCAATGAACGGAAAAAACGCCAACCTCCGCGCAGAGATTTGACTGGAACCAGCATAGCTGGATCAAATCCCTGCCGTCATAACCAACCACGTAATGATAGCCGAGCCATGTGATACAATAATAGCGTCTAACAGTATCTACGGCATAGGTAACAATGTTTATATACCGACACAGAAAGAGCAAGAGAAATGTTTCCTTTGTGGAAACAAAGGAGTTTTTAGTTTAACCGGAAACAAATAATTATATATATAATGATATACAATCCCTGCGGTTATAACCAACTACGTCATAATAGGCGAGCCACGTGGTACAATAACGGCGTCTTTCAGTATCAACGGTTATTTTTTTAATTTTTAAAAAGTTATTTTTACTTTTTTTATTTAGGTAATTATTGTTTTATTATGAACCTAAACCACTCACTATTTTTCAAAATATTAAATAAAAGGATACTACTTTTCAAAATATAATACTTAATAAAAAAATATAGCATCCTACCGAATCTGGTAGGATTTTCTTGTGATGGCATAGGCACAGGTGGAAGTATTGTACCATGGATAGTATATGGGCCAAGGAGCCCAATATATTCAAATAAATATATAAAATCATGTTTAATGAGAGAAAAATTGACAAAGAGCCATGAAAAAAATCCCCACCCTCTGATATTGGAATCGTAACAAGGTCATTAACTAGAATGTATCATAGACCTGTCTTCGCGGGCCGCAAAAATGTCAAACATAGCTTTAATCCAAAGCATCCCTTGGTCCTCTTATGGGCAATAGGACAACATTAAAAAACAAATACTTCAAAGAAATCTGTCCATCGCGTCCTATTCTTTTAAAACAACCAGGCATGTCACATAATGCATGCATATGCAACCACTTACCCCTACAAATTAATTCCAATACAATCAGAAAGAGTAAGTATTTTTCATTTATTTACATTTGTCAAAGTGTCAAGAGCTATGGCGGCTGTTGATATTTTCGGAGAGAGAAAAAGACAACTAGAATTCCGCGAGATGGATGTGTCGCCTGATACAAAAAGGGTTAACCAAGAAATTGGCCCATTTCAATAAGTCCAAAATAAGGTCAAGGTCAAAATGAGGTTGGGTGATGCTGGTGTGTGCAGGGTGATGAGAGACAACATCCATGCAGGTATCAAAGCTCTGTAGCAAGCGGTATTGATGACACACGAAACGGTCAAAATGGGTTAACCAAGGCAAATTTCCAGGGAGCTCTATTACATGGCTATTTAAGATTATCATTCAACACTATTGTACTGCAACAATGCAAGCACAGGTATAAGTGAGTTTTAAAGAGAGTAGGATAAGTGAATGAAAGGCCATTGTAAGATTCATATGTAACAATTTGTGTTTTACTGGTTTTACCACTATGTTGAATTTCTGAAAAAATAAAGATATCAATCTTAAGTAATGACAATAATTAATTTGAGTAATGCAATAATTATAATAAGATAGTTGGATTGTTGTTATTCTTTCTGAATCTATTACCAGAATCCTCATCACCATCATCATCATCATCATCATCATCACCATCATCATCATCATCATGATTGTGCACCAATGTCCTTATTATAACTAGAGTGTTAACATGGTTTTAATATAGCCATATAAGGAAAACTGCCCCGCCCCCTGGCGGCCATGTTTTTCAACGAACTGTTACAATTTTAAAACTCAGCCAAGTTATCAGAAGAACAAATATTCTGACCAAGTTACATGAAGATTGGACTATAAATGTGACTCCTAGAGTGTTAACAAGGTTTTACTATAGCCATATAATGAAAACGTTGTGCTCAGTTGAGCTAAAAACATAGGGTTTGTAGGTCAGATTAACTTTTTTTCAATACAATCAGTTCTTTATTCAATCCGAAATAAATAAGCATATTTAATGACAAAAATCTTTAAAAACTCTTTTATATATTTTATCTTTTTATGTTAAATTTAATATAGGAAATATAAAAGAAGGTTGGCACAAAGCATAAGGATTAGTAAGGACAGATGACGGAAACTATTTTAGCCTCGCTCTGTGAAAAGGGGGTTTAATGCATGTGCATAAAGTGTCGTCCCAGATTAGCCTGTGAAGTCCGCACATGCTTATCAGGGACAAAACTTTACGCTTTTATGATATTTTTTGTTTCAAGAAAGCAAAAATCCAGTTTAAGCGGAAAGTGTTGTCCCTGATTAGCATGTGCGGACTGCACTGGCTAATCTTGGATGACACTTTACGCACATGCATTGTTTTACATTTCATAAAACCATGAAATTATTCAGATAGCATAATCCTTCAGTTTCCTACCCTTTGCAGGGCGTGCCGTGATTGCTTTTGAAGGCACGGAGGGTTCGGAAGGTCCCGCCTCGTTGCGGGCAATAACTCTGTACTCGTACTCCTTGTTTGCGGTGACCTTTGTGTCCTCAAACTCAGGGATCTTCACAGGCTCATTGGATACCTGTAATATGTCGTGAAATTACTGACTATATGATATTCATAAAACTGTGCAATATAAAAATCATCTTTATGTACTGTGGAAATATAACTGTTGTTAAAACTCAACATAGGAAACCTACACAAATTTAAGAATTATTTAAAAAAACAAAACAGTTTAATCATTTATTAAAGATATGTAACATAATGACCATTTGAAATCTATGGTAAAACAGCATTTTATCCTTAAAATAACTTAAACAAATAGTGTCACAAGTCAAAACCAACAACAAAGATCTAAATACAGTTTTTACACTTGTAAACATGCTCAAAACATCTTCACCTTTTTACAAACTTTTGTTACCACAACTAACACAATTCTTTTGCAAAATTCCAAAATCATAAACCTTACATCAGCAACATAGCTACAAAACAAACGGGCTTCAAAAAAGAGCTGGAAAACCCCTCACCATGACCCATTTGTCACCTCACCTTGACCCAAAAAAAACATGATTTGTTGGTCTTTGGTTCCCTGCGCTCCACGTCATAGCTAGTGATTGGTTCCCCTCCGACATTCCCCGGGGGCTCCCACCGGATGGTGATGTGGTCCCGGTCCTGGTCCTTAACCTTTGGCTGGCCCGGCGGGAACGGCTCATCTGCACACAATTGGGCACTCATATTCAAATACCAATAGACAAAACATGTTTTGTTATGTGTGTCTTGAAAAAACAAACAGTTAAATAGCGTAATGATTGATTTTTTTTATTTGAGCAGGCCTGCTTTCAAATGTCACTTTCATTATTTTTTAAAGCAGCCGTTTCATTGCTTTTAGCTGTAATCAATAATGTTCCAAGGCTTATTTCGTTTCTGTTTTACAATACCAGAATATTTGATAGTATTTTGAGCTTGTTATCAAATAAAGTGCAAAGTACAAACTAAGAAAACTAGAGCTTTGTCACAGACCCCCACATGCTGCATTGCCACATAATATTTTTCATGCTGTCTTCACAAAACAAGAGAAGCAAGTTTATGGCGATTTTTAAGAATTATTATGCCATTATCATTTATGGCCATTTTGAACTTTGAACTCTTGAATTCTTTCACATGACACGCCGTCCAATGAATGTGAACAAAATTAATGTACAGAGTCATTTTAAAATCTCACAATGAATTAAAATCTCACAATGAACGACATAGGTATGGCCCGGACAAGCTGATTTATGGCCATTTTTGAACTTTGAACTCAAAGTGTGACCTTGACCTTGGAGATATCGACGTAATTCTTTCGCGTGACACACCGTCCAATGATGGTTAACCAATGTGCCAAATGATTTTAAAATCTCACAATAAACGACATAGTATTGGCCCGGACAAGCTCATTTATGGCCATTTTTGACCTTTGAACCTATAGTGTGACCTTAGAGATATCGACGTAATTCTTCTGCGCGACACACCGTCCAATGATGGTGAACAAATGTGCCAAATTATTTTAAAATCTCACAATGAACGACGTAGTTATGCCCCGGACAAGCTCATTTATGGCCATTTTTGACCTTTGAACTCATAGTGTGACCTTGACCTTGGAGATTTCGACGTAATTCTTTCACCCGACACACCGTCCAATGATGGTGAACAAATGTACCAAATGTACCTTTCGGTTTAAAACGCACTAAGTGACCCCATGACCTATTGTGACCTAGTTTTTGACCCGGCATGACCCATATTCAAACTTTACCTATACATCATCTAGATACAACTTCTGACTAAGTTTGGTGAAGATCAGATGAACTTTCGGGACAGACAGACCGACTGACCGATAGACCGACAAAGTGACTCCTATATAGCCCCCATTACTAATGGTAATCGGGGTATAAATATTTGTGTTCATGTTTAAACCCTTATTATTTTCTATACAACTTAAGCCCGTACTGAAAGGATTCTTTGCTGTTATCGAATCCCCAAGCTCAAGAGAAACTAGAGTGTTAACAAGGTTTTACAATAGCCATATAAGAAAAAATGCCACGCCCCCTTGTGGCCATGTTTTTTATTAGATCGCAACCATTTTCGAACTCAGCCCAGATATAATTAGTACAAATATTCTGACCAAGTTTCATGAGCATTGGACCAAAAATGTGACTTCTAGAGTGTTAACATGGTTTGACTATATCCATATAAGGAAAACTGCCCCGCCCCCTGGCGGCCATGTTTTTCATCCAACCTGAACCATTTCCGAACTCATCCAAGATATTATTGGGACACATGTTCTGACCATCTTTCATGGAGATTAGACCAAAAATGTGACATCTAGAGTGTTAACAAGGTTTTACAATAGCCATATAAGGAAAACTGCCACGCCCCCTGGCGGTCATGTATTTCATCCAACCCGAACCATTTTCGAACTCGTCCAAGATATTATTGGGGCACATGTTCTGACCAAGTTTCATGAAGATTAGACTAAAAATGTGACTTCTAGAGTGTTAACAAGGTTTTACTATAGCCATATAAGGAAAACTGCCCTGCCCCCTGGCGGCCATGTTTTTCAACAGACCAGAACCATTTACAAACTCATCCAACATATCATTAGAACAGATGTTCTGACTAGGTTTCATGAAGATTGGACAATAAATGTGACTTGTAGAGTGTTCACAAGGTTTTACTATAGTCATAGAAGAAAAACTGCCACGCCCCCTGGCGGCCATGTTTTTCATCCAACCGGAACCATTTTCAAACTTGTCCAAGATATTATTAGGACACATGTTCTGACCAAGTTTCATGATGATTAGACAAAAAATGTGACTTATAGAGTGTTAACAAGGTTTTACTATAGCCATATAAGGAAAACTGCCCCGCCCCCTGGCGGCCATGTTTTTCAATTAACCGGAACCATTTATGAACTCGTCTAAGATATCATTGGGACACATGTTCTGACCAAGTTTCATGAAGATTGGAAAATAAATATGGCCTCTAGAGTGTTAACAAAATCAATGTTGACGACGGACGACGCACGACGGACAAAAGGCAATCACAATAGCTCACCATGAGCACGTTGTGCTCAGGTCAGCTAATAAAACAGGTTGAAATATTAAGACTGCTGGGTTCGTCTTTCGCATGAGACGTTAAACCGAGGTGCAGTGTACTAGGTGCTATACACCGGGCACTAAAAGACCCAGGGTCACCTCTGTCTTGCACTATCCCCCGTAACCAACTTACACGTCTTTCTGGGGGCGAAGGCCATATGGGAGACGATCCCGGTGCACTCGATAAAAAAAAAATAAAAAAAAGACTGCTGGGAGGATCAAAGGTATATTGTAAAACATGATGAAATATTAGGCTTACTTTGTGGCCCTGGTCAGACAATGTAATGAAATATAAAGTCTGATATATATGTATTAACTTATTTCTTGGTTTTAACGGTAGATCTGACATTAGCATACATAAAACATGGTGAAATATAAATTCGGCATGGTGGCCCTGACAAATTTATTTGGAAACAAGAGGCCCCAGAGGGGGAATTATTTGCCACATTTTGGGGAAAAAGTATACTTTTTGGGATTGGGAACATAGCCGTTTTTTGGCTATAAAATCGGGCCAAAAAAAACCTGTTGGTATGACAAGACTGACATTAAAAGTAAGGTGTTCCAAAGTATTCACAATAGGCCTATATAGAAAATTACCCCCAACCAACCAGTGGCGGCCATGTTTTCAATACCCAGATTGTTTTAAATATAGATATAAGGAAAATGATTCGTACATGTATATATAGATAAAACTGCCCCTGGCGGCCATGTTTTTCCACTGATCACGACCATTTTCAAACTCATTCGACATATCAAAACAATAAACCGTCGGAGACGGGTGATGCTCCCCAAACAGGGCAACAGATAAGATTTTAGGTCAATTAGTTTTCACTGCAAGCTTTTTGTTACAATTAGTTTTTTCCCTCAAAACTATTTGTCAATTAGTTTTTTTACAATTTGATCAAAATGTACATATGTTTCTAGATCAGATTAGCGCTTCATTTTTGGATATTGATAATTCTCAGCAATTTGTATTCCAACAAGGGCTGTTTGTAAAACATGCATGCCCCCCATATGGGCTTTCAGTTGTAGTGGCAGCCATTGTGTGAATATGTTTGTTGTCACTGTGAACTTAACCTTTGACCTAGTGACCTGATAATCAATAGGGGTCATCTGCCAGTCATGATCAATGCACCTATTACGTTTCATGATCATAGGCCTAAGTATTCTTGAGTTATCATCAGAAGTCCATTTAACTGTTTTGAGTCACTATGACCTTAACCTTTGACCTAGTGACCTGAAAATTAATTGGGGTCATCTGTCAGTCATGATCAATGTACCTATGAAGTTTCATGATCCTAGGCGTAAGCATTCTTGAGTTATCATCCTGAAACCATTTTACTGTTTCGAGTTACTGTGACCTTGACCTTTGACCTAGTGACCTGAAAGTCAATAGGGGTCATCTGCCAGTCATGATCAATGTACCTATGAAGTTTCATGATCCTAGGCGTAAGCGTTCTTGAGTTATNTACATATAGTGCAATTCTTGTCCGGGCTATTTCTCCCCAACTACTGACTGGAATTCAATGAAGCTTTATGGGAAGCTTAACTACCTTGAGGAGATGCGCATGTTATTAGTGGGTTCTGGTTAGATGATTTATTTAGAGAGTTATGGCCCTTTGAAGTTTTTAAGTTGCTAAACCATCCATCGTATTATATTGTCCAAAGTTATGCCCCTCAAGACGTTTCCTTTCATCTGAATGTATAATGCAATATTGTGACAAACAAAACCTTTGGGGAGCATCACCCGTCTCCGACGGTTTCTTGTTTTTTTACAAAATCATGCATGTTTTAAAGTTAAAATTGACTTCCCTGTTAAATAAAAAACTAACAATCTTTTTGACTTCTGATACTATTTTCAATTGCAATTGGCATGAATTTTATGTTAATCCTTTTCTGCTTTTCTTTTTTACATCGTCTCGTCATCCTACATGTAAGTGAATGCTTGTAAAATAAAAAATTGAAGCGTAAAGAACATTTAAATCTTCCTTTTTGTATAACAATGTCGTAGAGCATAACAGTAAAGAGAGGCATCTATTTTGCCAATATTTGCAATAAAAATTGCTAAAAAATGCTCTCAAATTAAAAAGAAACAGCAGTATCAGAAACTTAATTTGGCCTTTAGATAGGTCAGTTTTAAAAGTGACATAAACCTATTATATTGACGTGCAAGATGGACGGCTTGTATTTTGGCTGCTAATTATCCCCATCTGTAGGTGAAGGGATATTGTTTTGGCGTTATCCGTCCGTCCAGAACACTCTTTTGTCCGTAGCGATATCTCGTAACCTCTTGGGCCGGTTAAATTGAAACTTGGAATGGATAATAGGTAAAGCACATCAAATGAGGTTCATTTGTTAATAAAGGAGTTATGGCCCTTTTTGACTTAAAAATTAGCACTCTTGTCTTTCTGTCTGTAACACGTCAAAGCAACAGATAATCAGGACTCCCGCTGCCATTCGCAAAAGTGTCCCCAAATGCGAAAATTATAAAAAAGTGGTGATAAATCAATCAATTTGCGAAAACAAGTGGCGATTAAAATCAATTAGATGTGGAGCATTGCTGGTCAATAGAGTAGTCTCTGTCATTAGTTATCCCATTTACAGGTCATGAAAAGTTGAACATTGAAATGGACAGTCAGGAGCCATTAGATTTCTTGACATTTTTCACAGATGATGCCCTGATTAATTGCCTTGTGCTATTTAACTATGCTTCTTCAAAGTTTAATGGCCCATTAAAACAACACTCAAGAATGAGAAAATGGTGAGAGTTCACCTCTGCTGAAATAAAGGTTTTCCTTGTACGGCAATAATTATGAAGCCCTGTGTACCGGACAGATTTGGAATCTCTGCTGTTAAATGAGATTTTAAATTATTTTTTTTTAAATAAAAAAATAAAAATTGTAACAAAATATATATTTTATTCAATGTTAAATTGCTTACAATTTACAACTTCAACTAAGTTAAAAGATAGTGAACATTACTGGTTTAATCACAATTTGTATATGTTACTACATTGTGATTGAAATGCAGCCTGTTGAAAACGACCCCCCATTTCAGCCTCTATTATACACATTAATTAAGCATTAATGAGGCTTATCAGTTATTACATACATAGCAGTTGAAGGATTCATAGCAGTTAAAGGGTTACAGTGTATTTTTATTGTATCATGGCCACAAATTAAAACTGGACATTCAAGTAAGGAATATTGTAATATTTGTTTTTAATAATAAAACAAAGAAAACAATCATTGTAACCCATTGAAGACTATGATTTAAGAATGGTTACAAAATGGCGAAACAAAAATTAAAATGGTGAAAATGGGTGGCGAAAGAAAATTTCAACCCAGTGAAAGCCCTGGATAATTCTTAAAGAAAAATAGGAACTCATAGAAATATTGTTGCTTATAGTTGATTGTTTACCATGCATTCAGCCCTGTGCCATATGCAAGAATGACAAGTCCAAGAAGTACAAGAATGGAGCCTCCTCAGGCTGTGCTCTGGCGTCCTGCAAGAAGACGTTTCACTACCTGTGTGTGGAAGAAGACGGCCGGACCGTGGTCAAGAAGTACACAGTGGCAGCAAGGAACAAGAGCTACATTCTCTACAGGTGAGACAGTCAAGCTACAAAAGGTGTGATTGTATGTTGTGAGCATTTTTTCCCTTTTTTAATGTCCCACTCACCTAAAACTATTTAAAAACATGCAGGAATTGCCTCTTTGGACATAATTTTACCAAAAAGATGCCTTGCAATTAATAAAGAATTTATCTTGTAATCATTAATCATATATGTTTATGTACCCCAGTCTTTACTGGGGGACATATTGTTTTTGCCCTGTCTGTGTGTTGGTTTGTTGGCACAAACTTTAACATTGGCCATAACGTTTGAAATATTGAAGATAGCAACTTGATATTTTGCGTGCATGTGTATTTCATGGAGCTGCAGATTTTTGTGGTTAAAGGTCAAGGTCATCCTTCAAGGTCAAAGGTCAAATTTATGGCTCAAAATCGCTCAAAAGGGGAAATTGTGTTTCGCAAACACATCACTTGTTTGTAAATGTTTTGGCTGGTGATGCCTCAAGAGTCGATCAAGTTAATACATCACGTTCTTACCAAGCATACAGTAAACAGAAGTAAATACCGTTTGGCACAAGCACATTTTAACATAAGCATAATTAAATGACTTTCTTACAAATGAAACAAATTGCATTTCAGCTGATGCCCTGTAAAATTATATTAAACGTTATCAGGGGACAGGAGCTTTTATTGATATTTCTTGAAAAGCTTTATTTTGTTTGGTTTATATTTAAATATTTAATTATTTTTTTTGGGCTACAATAATGTTGTAAGCTTCGTGATCAGGTGTTCTATTGTGGTCGGTCAACTGCATTTTTTCCCTCTGTCAAGCAATTTTACATTCCAGTGTCCTTTCCTCTGAAACTACGTTTTGGATTCTGACGAAACTAGGCATTTATGTTCCTGGCACTGTCCTTCGCCAAGTATATTACATTCAAATGAATTCCTTTTAAGTATCTTTAAAAAATATTGTTTTTTTGACAGCCAAAGACTAAAATAATCGCAAAACTTTAAAAATCTTCTTTTTAAAAATTGATTATTTAATTATGCCCCCTATGAAAAACAGGGGGGGGGGGGTATATAGTTTTGCTGGATGTCTGTCGGTCGGTTTGTCATTCGGTAGACCAGTTCGTTTCCGATCAATAACTTGTGAACGGATTTACCGATTGGCTTGATACTTCACATGTGCATTGGCCTTGGACAGTAGATGACCCCTATTGAAGTTGGGGTCACTAGGTCAAGGTCACTGTCACAATAAGTGTGAAAATCGAGGCCTTGCTTAGGGGGCATATGTCTCCGACCGCGGAACTCATGTTTTAAAATAATTTCACAGAATTGTTCACCCGCTTCCAATGTCTTAAACATCAATTTGATTCCTTCAAAACTAGGCCTCAAGGAGAGGTGCCAGGTTTAGTATATTTGGCTTTATTAAAAACTTCGAAATGCTTCTTAGAATCGATCAACTGATTTCAAAATAATTTCACAAAAATGTTTTTTTTTAAATTTCTTTCATTAATTATACCCCCATTACCATTGGAAATGGGGGCTATATAGGAGTCAATTTTTCTTTCAGTCGGTCGGTCTGTCCCAAAATTTCATCCCATCATCATCAAAATCGTATAGACCAAAACATTCAGTAAACGTGTGCATGCCCAAATCTAAGCACCCACTGAAACTGCATGTGTGGGCTGGGATAAGTCGACGTTGTTCGACTAGAATTACTATTTTTGACGGAATTAAGGACTCGGAATTTTATACCAATTCTATTTTGCGGGACAACTTGTTGCCTTTTATCCACTTGCGATTCCCGGATACACACAGGTTTCAACAAGACAATGATCCTAAACACAGTCCTCGAATGGCAATGGGTTTTATGGAGAGCCACGGAATCAACAATCAAAAATGGCCAGCTCAAAGTCCGGACCTGAACCCCATATAAATGGTATGGAACCAACTTAAAGGATATGTTTCAAAATGTGAATCCAAAACTAAAGATGAACTTACAAGTGCAATATAATCATTTTGGATAACCCACATGACTGCTGATCAGTGCAACACATATATTGACCATTTATTCAAGGTGGTGCTTATGCATTCAAATGAACGGGTTTGCGACTAGCAATAGGCAAAACAGAATATTCTGCCAGCAGGAGTCAGAAGGAAAATCGAATATGTTCTTTCAAAACCTATTAGACACGTACCCGTGAAAAAGCTTCACTGCTTTTACCTAGTTAGTCGAATTGTGAAATTGAACAGCTAAATGGGTCAATGAAACACTCTGAAATGTGACTCTATGGTGAACAAGCTCAACGCTGTTTTGGATTACATAATTTATTTTCGAAGAAAACTGATTATAAACATGTATATGTGATACATTTCAACTGTTCTTTACATGTTTAAGTTTTGCATCATGTTCTTTTTTTAGAATAAACATGTACATGCATTATGACGTTCACAAGAATTAAATGTTTTTAACTTCTTTTGTGTTGTTCGTACAAATGAATGCTAGTCTGTTTTAGAATAAAGTGCGAGCAAGGCATATAGGACCATAAATTTCGGACCAGTTGAGCGCTGAAAATAATATATGTTTGTACGCTTAATTTTAAACTTTGCCAACCTGCATACATGTAATGTTGTTTCAACTGCCCTTTGAGTGAAAAGAGATTGTATTATTATCTGTGTTTCCAAAGTGTTACTTGTCGGGCGCTTATTCAAACATCTTTGCTTAAAGCTTGGGTGAATAACTCGATTGTAATTTAAAGTAAACACTTGTGGCGTTTACTCAAATTGTCTAAATACCAAAGGATATTTCAAATCTTTACCGTATATTTTTTTTTTCAAAAAGACCAGGTTTATACCTAAGAACAGTTCAATAATAAGTATATTAAACCATGAAGTTGTTTTAGTACTTATGCCGGTCGTACATATTTGTTAAAATTTCTGTAAAAAAGGTATCCATTAAAAAAGATATTAAAAATAAGTATAACAAAAACTGCACTAGAAAGAACAAGGTTTCCGTTTCCAGAAGGTGTCGCAGAGTCATCGTGCACAATGTACATATAATCCGAAATGCACAAACAATATCACAACAAACACTGTAGAACATATACTCAGTTTATAATTCGCAGTAACTCCAAAAACGCACTAGTAAGAAACAAAATAGACTGTATAATATGAACAAAATGAAACGAGTTTATATACGCATATTCCAACAATAGGTATAATCAGCTGATAATTACCAAAACAACAATTAAGTTTTGATACTTGATGTGGCTTCAAACTGCTAATTGTCTCTGCTCGAATATAATAGCAAAAACAACATGCAATTATAAATCCACCATCTGCTGGAGCCTTGACCACTTTTAGGTGCGAAAACAGCTGCCTGGTCTTCTTGATGTCTCGATATGAAAGAAAAAAATATATATACATAATTACGCGATCTTGTTGATGTGTGAAATACATACACTACGGGTGAGAAACAAACTTACTTGTCCAGATACATTACATATGCTTATATGCTAATACATTTTGTCGTAAAAAAAAACAATTTGTTTGTTGATTGTTTAATTAAAGATAATAATCATACTGCGCAATACACGAACACAAAGTAACTTAAAGTACTTTTGCCGATTCTAAACATGACAATGATAAATGATTATTGCCATTTAATTCATACATGCCCTTGGTACTCGTGTTTTGACTTTATAAATTCGATTTTTTTTTAATTTGCATTCTTTAAAAATAATAATTATTTCAATCAGGATTACATCAAGTTCTTTTAGAAACGGGAATGCAATCGCTAAAAACAAAACAACAAGATGCTTTTTTATTAACTATTTTATCTATTTTGAATCCGCTCACATTAAATTAATTATGATTTTAAATATAATTATAATTGTTCTTTTTAAATGTATTGACTAACTATTCATTTTTATTTTTATTTTATGATGCGCATCGACTCGGCGTCATATCGCCTGCGGCTTGTCTCGGCATGTCGCGGCGGACAGAGGCGAAGTATCGCGGCGAAATGCCGCGTGCCGCCGCGAACTGACGCGGCTTTTACGGCCGACTCGGCATCGACTCGTTGCGCCTTGCCGCCGCGGATCGCAAAATATGTTTGTTCCGCGTGGGCTGTACTGTACATTTCTGTTCTTTCTTATTTTCACAGGGTATTCTGCTGTCAAGAGCATAAACTCGAATACGAGGAAACACTGAGTGGTAAGAGTGCTTATCATTTAAGAACATGCAAACATTACTGGTGTTTTAGTAACTGAAAAAAATAAGGTTAATATTTAGTGATTTCATACATTTGTATGTGAACTTATGAAATGCTTGAACATTTCAGTATTTGCTCTTGAACAAATAGATGTTTCTATATTTAATATATTGATGTTATATTAATTAATTGACATGATTTTTGTATACCTTTGCTGCAAGAGAACTCGAAAATGAGCGAGTATCAACATATATATATAAATGTACATAACATATATAAATGAGATTGCATTGGGCAGGCAAATTAAATTTCGGTCTGACTAGTTTTAAAAGGTTGTCGGACCGAATGTCTGACACTTTTCTGGAGCCTTTTGTAACTCATTAATTATGTTCCATTATAAAGAAACCTTATTTAAGTACTTTCATAATCCCTCTTCAATTCACACATAAATTTGTGTTTTCAGACTAGTTCTCACATGTCGTATCTATAACCCGGAATGTATCAGAAGTTGCTATGTACATGTGTCATTGTCAATCAGTCGGCAATAATGTTATACGTTTGAAGAAAAAAAAAAATCTTCCATATTTCTGAAGCAATTTTTGAAATTTAAATATCTCGTACGCATTAACTGTAGATGTGCCGGACTTTTTTTACAAGGTCAATTATACACACATTCATGGGTTATTCGCCCCTGATCAAAGCTGAAAAAGGTGCTTGTAATTGGTCATGTTTGTAACAATTGCTAGTTGAGGTATTCCTGTTGCAGCTGAAGACATTGTTGACAGAAACCAGTCTAGCGACGAAGACAACGACGGCAAAAACGACCGAGACTCCATGAGCTCAGACTCTGAGGATGAACCAGTCAGCAAAGAGCCTCGAGTCTCAGGCTCCAAGGATTCGGATTACGAATCGGATAAACCCAATGAGACGCCAAGCTCACCTATGAGTGCTACTGAAGTCATCGCCAAAACACAAGAAAAGTTAACGGAGCTTCTGCGAAAAAAAGTCAAAGAAGACGATAAGAGGTAGGTTTGTGGTTAATCTTTTGCTTTGGACGACGTGACATGCAGTATTGTTTAATTAGCCAACCTTGTTCATGATAATTAAATTTCGTTATTCAGTATTAATTTTGTGTATAGCAAGCTACTTTTCTAACTTTTTTATTTATACGTTCTTAATTTCTTAAATACTTGTAGTGCAATATTGTTTGGTCCCCGCAAGGGATTAACAGGGTAATAATGTATGATTATTATTCCGTTTCTATGATTTTTTTTTATTTAAACAAGAAGAAGATGAGTAGAAGATGATAATTGTACTGAAGTCTTCATAACGACTGTAAGTAGAGAAAGATTCGGATATATTCAGTCATATTTTCTGGATGCAGTATCTGCAAGACGTCTAGCAATGGGGATGAGATGACAGAGGACTACAACTCCAGCAATGATCCAGTCATCTCACCAGGCTCCGTGGACACTGAAATATTCACCAAGGCCAGCATGACTGGAAACGGTATATAATCCATTATACCCTGATAGTTACTAGCACTAGTGTTTTCTCCAGAAGGTCAGATGGCCATGGCGCTTTACTTAAAAAAAGGCATTTTATGAGTGGTGAATCTACTAAAAAGGGCATATTATATATAATTTAGTAAATTCATTTATAGACATTACTATTTTATTACTGGCATATCATTTAATACATTTAATTATTGTAATGATCAATAATTTGCAAAATGTGGGCAATCACAAACTGCTTGAGATTAATAAAATTTTGGTGTGGCGCTGATTACATCCGGAGAAAACACAGAAAAACCAGTTTTTCAATAACAACCCTTGCAGCATTGTATTGATCAGGTAATACGGGGACCGTGGCTACACTGTTTCTACGCTATGAATCACAACAGGGAGTTCAAATGCATGCTCAATGCCCCAGATTAAACTAGGCCTTTGATACTTCAGACATCGTATAGAAATTATATTTATAATGGTTGATGTATTTTCTATTTCCCAGATTGTACGGCACCGCAACAAACGATGGTTGACAACGTATGTGGGTTCTGTCACACTGGTGAGGATAGTGTGCCCATCTGTGGAACACTTCATAAGGATGTTTCTGATGGGAAATCAATCTGCGCTCATTATAAATGCATGGTAAAATAATGGTTGTATTTGAAATGGTTAATGTTGTCTTTACTGCATTTCCTTTTACCAGTAAAAAGTTATTTTATGTTGTGTTAATACAAGTAAACCCAAAATAAACCAAGCTTGAGTATGGCCTTGCTATACTAAGGTTTACGCCATAGAACTGGCCAGTTTGAACAACTTGCTTTAGTGCTCCAAGTTTTTTTTGTGATACCTGTAATAATTCAAAAAAATATTTACAAACAAACTAACCAACTACTGTCCTTATATTTGCTGAGCACTGGCACATTCACTGAAATCCTGCTGGTATTACATTTTGGCCCTCAAATGTTATTTTGTGTTATTTTATGGCAATATTCAATATTATTATGGGTCAAATGTTTATCTTTCTCTGTTCAGTATCTATATTTAAACTTCTGTAACATTTATGTAGTAAATGTACGCATATTCAACACATTAGAACTGGTTGTTTTAAACAATCTGTCATAAACTGTACATGCATCTGTTATTTAATATCCGAAATATTCATTAATAAAAAAACAACAGCAGCAATTTATCATTGACTTTTTTATGCCCACAGATCGAATGATCGGGGGTATGATAATTGTTTTTGGCCTGTCTGTCATTGTATGTGTGTGTCTGTCCCAAAACTTTAACCTTGCTCATAAAATTGAAACTCTTGGGTTTATGTTCTTCAAACTTCACATGTGCATGTATCTCATTGGGATCTACAATCAAACATGGTTTGAGGTCACTAGGTCAAAGGTTAAGGTCACTGTGACCTTTACATTCAAAATATAACCTTGTTTCTAAAATATCTGCCGTGCAGCTTCAAAGACCAGTAGGGTGCATTGTGTTTCACAAACACAGCTCTTGTTTTATTTTATTTCAGCAATATTCAGCTATGTTGGTGCAGTACAAAACAGATAGATTTGGCGGGTTCAAAAAGTCAGACGTTGCCAAGGAAATTAAGAGGGGTTCCAAACTAGTATGAATTATAGCATTACAAAATTTACCTGAGCTCATGGTTAAAATTACCAAAAAAATGCAGAATCAGACTTAAAGAAAATTATACATTCATTTACCAATCTATGATATTGTAAAAAAAAAAGTGTAAAAATATAAATTAGGTTGGTGCTAAGGAACAAATGCAGTAGCTTATTTTCCACATTAAAAAACAACAAAATAATTATACTACTAATAATGATAATTTTTATAATATCAATAATAATACATAGTTATGATTAAATACTCCTTGTTATATTATAATTATTAAAAAGTATTATTGTTATTACATTTTGTAAAAAGATTTAAGTATATTCTTTTCATACTAAATATATTTTTTTTACAAAACCATGCATGTTTTAAAGTTAAAATTTCCCTGTTATATAAAAAACTAACAATCTTTTTGACTTCTGATGCTATTTTCAATTGCAATTGGTGTAAATTATATGTTAATCCTTTTCTGCTTTTTGTTTTTTACATTGTCTCGTCATCCTACATGTAAGTGAATGCTTGTAAAATAAAAAAATGAAGCGTGCAGAACATTTAAATCTTAACATTTGTATAACAATTTCGAAGTGCATAACAGTAAAGAGAGGCATCTATCTTGCCAAAATTTGCAATAACAATTGCAAAAAATGCTCTAAAATTAAAAAGAAACGGCCGTATCAGAAACTTTATTTGGCCTTTAGATAGGTCAGCTTTGAAAGTGACATAAACCTATTGTATTGACGTGCAAGATGGAAGGCTTGTATTTCGGCTGCTAATTATCCCCATCTGTAGGTGAAGGGATATTGTTTTGGCGTTTTCCGTCCGTCCAGAACACTCTTTTGTCCGTAGCCATATCTCGTAACCTCTTGGGCCAATTAAATTGAAACTTGGAATGGATAATATGTAAAGCACATCAAATGAGGTCGCAATTCATTTGTTAATAACGGAGTTATGGCCCTTTTTTAACTTAAAAATAAGCACACTCTTGTCTCTCTGTCTGTAACACTTCAAAGCAACAGATAATCAGGGCTCCGGCTGCCATTCGCAAGTGTCGCCAAATGCGAAAGTTTTAGAAAAGTGGTGATAAAGTCATTCAATTTGCGAAAACAATTGCCGATTAAAATCAATTAGAGCATTGCTGGTGAATAGAGTAGTCTTTGTTATTAGTTATCCCATTTACAGGTCATGAAAAGTTGAACATTAAAATGGACAGTCAGGAGCCATTATACTTCTTGACACTTTTCACAGATGATGCCTCGATTAATTGCCTTGTGCTATTTAACTATGCTTCTTCAAGAATGAGAAAATGGTGAGAGTTCACTTCTGCTGAAATAAAGGTTTTCCTTGTACTGGCAATAATTATGAAGCTTGTGGACAGATTTAAAATCTCTGCTGTTAAATGAGATTTTAAATTAATTAAAAAAAAATAAAATAATAATTGTAACAACATATATTTTTATTTAATGTTAAATTGCTTAAAATTTACAACTTCAACTAAGTAAAAAGATACTGAACATTACTGGTTCAATCACAATTTGTATATGTTAATACATCGTTATTGAAATGCAGCCTGTTGAAAACGACTCCCCATTTCAGCCTCTATTATAAAATTTAACCCAGCAGTAATGAGGCTTATCAGTTATAACATACATAGCAGTTAAAGGGTTCATAGCAGTTAAAGTGTAACCGTGTATTTTTATTGTATCATGACCACAAATTAAAACTGGACATTCAAGTAAGGAATAGTGTAATATCTGTTTTTAATTATAAAACAAACAATAAATTCATTGTGTCCCATTAAAGACTATGATTTAAGAATGGTAACAAAATGGCGAAAATGGGTGGCGGAAGAAAATTTTAACCCAGTGAGAGCCCTGGATAATTCTTAAAGATAAATAGGAACTCATAGAAATATTGTTGCTTATAGTTGATTGCTTACCATTCATTCAGCCCTGTGCCATATGCAAGAATGACAAGTCCAAGAAGTACAAGAATGGAGCCTCCGGAGGCTGTGCTCTGGCGTCCTGCAAGAAGACGTTTCACTACCTGTGTGTGGCTAAAGACGGCCAGACCAAGGCCCTGGCCAAGAGGTACAGAGTGGCAGCAGGGGACGAGGAAGTCTTTCTATACAGGTTAGACATTCAAGCTACAAAAGGTGTGATTGTATGTTGTGATTTTTTCTCTTTTTTTAATGTCCCACTCCCCTAAAACTATTTTTTTTAAATGCAGGAATTGCCTCTTTGGACATAAATTCACCAAATAGAAGCCTTGCAATTAATAAAGTATTTATCTTGTAGTCATTGATCATATATTTTTATCCCCACGCTTTTAAAGGGTTGGGATATTGTATTGATCTCCGCTTTCTGTCCGTCTGTCCTGGCCACTATTTTCTCCTACACTATTAGCACTAAAATCTTGAAACTTTCACACATGGTACAGTACAGCCCACGCGGAACAAGCATATTTCGCGTTCCGCGGCGGAATGGAGCATCGAGTCGATGCCGAGTCGGCCGTCAAAGCCGCGTCAGTTCGCGGCGGCACGCGGCATTTCGCCGCGTACTTCGCATCTGTCCGCCGCGACATGCCGAGGCAAGCCGCGCAGTCCGCGATTTGACGCCGAGTCGATGCGCATCATAAAATAAAAATCTTTGAAAAATGATTAGTTAGTCAATACATTTTAAAAGAACAATTATAATTATATTTAAAATCATAATTAATTTAATGTGCGCAGATTCAAAATAGATAAAACAGTTAATAAAAAAGCATGTTGTTTGTTTTGCTTTAAGTGATTTCATTCCCGTTTCTAAAGAAACTGCTGTAATCCTGATAGAAATAGTTATTATTTTAAAAGAATGCAAATTTAAATAAAATCGAATTTATAAAGACACAACACGAGTATCAAGGGCATGTATTAATTAAATTGCAATAATCATTTATCATTGTCATGTTTAGAATCGGCAAAAGTACTTCAAGTTACTTTGTGTGCGTTTAATGCGCCGTAATAACATTATATTAAAACATAAAATGAAATGATTTAATTTAGATTGAATGCAATACGATACAGAGCATCGTTTAATCGCGTCATACACACATCCATGCAAAAAACGTGCTTCCCGGGGACTTCCTGAAAACCTTGCGAAAATGAAAGTGAAATTCTGGGTGCGTTTGCATGTTACTTAATTGTCTGAATTACTTATTTAATTTATCTTTTTTTAATGTTTCAATAACATTTCTTGCAGTCAATATTTAAATGCATAATAATAAATATCAACATAGAAGACTGTGAATCTGCAACTGCAAACAAAAGCCCTCCCGCGAAAGCAATTAAAAAACCGACAAATGTAATTGCTCCACACAGTGTTGCATTCATTTATCCGAAAAAAAATACTCAAAATAGCAAACTGTGAAACTGCAACTACTTTAATTTTTTAATTAGTTAAATCAAAGAATGAATTAAAAGCAATTAAACACCGACAAATGTAATTGCTTCAGCGTAAATCTAGGTTTCTGCGATACACAAATGTACATGTAGATCTAGGTGTATATTTTTGCACTCGATCCGCCGCGAACGTATGCGGCGGATTTATTCCGCGAAAGTACGCGAGGTAGCGCGGATCGATGCCGCGTGACTCGTCGATACGCCGCGTGATTCCGTCGAGTACTAACATTACTGGCCGCGGCGTAGCCGCGGACTTTGCTGGTTCCGCGTGGGCTGTACTGTAGCTATGAGCATATGTGCGACGGTGACGGTTACGGTATTTTGATCTGACCCCTTGGGCAAAAGTTATGGGTAAATAAATGGGTAAAATGGGTAAACAAAACTCATTTTGCTAACAACATGCGACGCACATGATAATAACTTTTGACCCAGGGGTCAGATCGAAATTCCAAAAGGTTCACCGTCGCACATATGCCCATAGCTACCATGTGTGTAACTTTCAAGGTTCTAGGTCTAATAGTGTAGGAGGAGATAGTGGAGAATGGAGGTTGGGGTTGGGGCCGTGTCAGAGATTTTCACTCGTTTTTATACGCCCGTTTTTCAAAACGGGACGTATTATAAGATCACCCTTGGCGGGTGTGAGAGCGGGCGGGCGGCGGCGTCCACAGTAGTGTCCGCTCTCTAATTAAATAGTTTTCATCCGATCATCGCCAAACTTGGTCAGAAGTTGTATCTAAACAATATCTAGATCAAGTTGGAATATGGGTCATGCCGTGTCAAAAACTAGGCCACGGGGTCACTTAGTGCATTTCAAGCATTTAGCATGGTGTCCGCTCTCTAATTGAAGTAGTGTTCATCCGATCTTCACCAAATTTGGTCAGAAGTTGTGTCTAAACGATATCTAGGTCAAGTTGAAATATGGGTCATGCCGGGTCAAAAACTAGGTCACGTGGTCGCTTAGTGCATTTCAAGTATTTAGCATGGTGTCCGCTCTCTGATTGAAGTAGTTTTCATCCGATCTTCACCAAATTTGCTCTGAAGTTGTGTCTAGATGATATCTAGGTCAAGTTAAAAACATACAAACGGTCGTATCTTGTGACAGTTTGGCACTTTTGTTTAGGTTATTTTTCATTTCACTTCTTCATTTCTACACCGATTTACTTCAAATTGATACTGGACATCTGATATGACAACACGGTCTATCCCGACCATCCATGTCCAGATAACCCACCCGGGGCCACACCAAGATAGGCCTTGCCTTTAAATATAACATCTATGGGGCGTGGGGATACGCGTCGGCCTCTGCCGCGCAAGCTCTTGTTTGTAAATGTTTCGGCTGGTGATGCCTCAAGAGGCAATCAAGTTAATACACCAAGTTCTTACCAAGCACTCAGTAAAGAAGTAAATACCGTTTGGCACTAGCAAATTTTAACATAAACATAATTAAATGACTTTCTTACAAATGAAGCAAATTTCATTTCAGCTGATGCCTTTTAAAAATATATTAAATGCTATCAGGGGACAGGAACTTTGATTGATATTTCTTGAAAAGCTTTATTTTGTTTGTTCTTTAATAATTTAAAAAAGTGATCATTTATTTGGTTTATGTTTTAATATTTAATTAAAATTTATTTTGCCACAATAGTGTTGTTAGCTTCGTGCTCAGGTGTGCTACTGTGGTCGGTCAACTGCATTTTTTTCCTCTGTCAAGCAATTTTTCATTTCAGTGTCCTTTCCTCTGAAACCACATTTTGGATTCTGACTAAACTAGGCATTGATGTTCCTGAAACTGTTCTTCGCCAAGTATATTACATTCAAATGAATTCCTTTAAGTATCTTTAAAAAAAAAATTTTTTTTGACAGCCAAAGACTAAACTAATCGCAAAACTTCAAAAATCTTCTTTTTAGAAATTGATCTGTCGGTCGGTCTGTCTGTCGGTAGACCAGTTCGTTTCCGATCAATAACTTGTGAACGGATGGACCGATTGGCTTGATAGTTCACATGTGCATTGGCCTAGGACAGTAGATGACCCCTATTGAAATTGGGGTCACTAGGTCAAAGCTCAAGGTCACTGTCACAATAAGTGTGCAAATCGAGACCCTGCTTAGGGGGCATATGTCTCCGACCCCGGAACTTTTGTTTTAAAATAATTTCACAGAAATGTCCACCCGCTTCCAAAGTCTTAAAAATCAATTTGATTCCTTCAAAGCTAGGAGAGGTGTCAGGTTTATTATATTTGGCTTTATTAAAATCTTCGAAATGCTTCTTAGAATCGACCACTGATTTCATATTTTTTAAATGCTTCTTTTATGACCCTGCTTTCATTGATTATACCCCTATTACCATTGGTAATGGGGGCTATATATGAGTATTTTTTTCGGTCTGTCAGTCGGTCGGTCTGTCCCAAAATTGTACCGATCTTTACCAAACTTAGCCCGAAATTGTATCAAGATGATGTCTAGGTCAAGTTTGAATATGGGTCATGCCTGGTCAAAAACTAGGTCACGGGGTCGCTTAGTGCGTTTTAAACCGAAGGTTTGTCCGGACCATAACTATGTCATTTATCGTTAGATTTTAAAATGACTTGGTACATTTGTTCAACATCATTGGACGGTGTGTCATGCGAAAGAATTACGTTGATATCTCCAAGGTCAAGGTCACACTTGGAGATCAAAATTCAAAAATGGCCATAAATGAGCTTGTCCGGGTCATAACTATGTCATTCAATGTGAGATTTTAAAATGACTCGGTACATTAATTTTGTTCAGTCATTGGACGGCGTGTCATGCGAAAGAATTCAAGAGTTCAACGGTCAAATGACCATAAATGATAGTGGCATTTCTTAAACATAAATTAGCTTCTCTTGTTTTGTGAAGACAGCTTGAACAGTATTCTGTGTCAATGCAGCATGTGGGGGTACACGTCACGTCTGTGACAAAGCTCTAGTTTGATTTGTTTCTATTTTAAAAAAAGCCAGAATAGGTCATGGTAGTTTTCTTTTAATTGCTATATTAAAAACTGAAAATCCTTACTGGTATTTGTGCTGAATTAGTGACGTAAGTTCGTTAAAAGCATGGTCAACATCAGATACACACAGTTGGTTTCCTCTTGTATGGTTATATAGAAAACTTCAAATATCTTGCTTTTAGTGACCAATGGCCAAATTTTATAATAATCCATATAAATATTGTTTTGGTGGCCCTCTTTTATAAAATTATCTTTTGTTTGAGCATATTCGTTCTCCTGTATGCAAGTTTGTTCATAATAAACATAGTATTTTTATGGCAAAAACCTTTGATTTTTTTTGCCAAATAATAATGGCAGATATTGTTATACACAGACTCTTGACTCATCTTGTTGAGATTTTGAACATTAATGTTGCATCATGAAAATTGTGTATGCATCTACATTCTGTTCTTTCTTATTTTTACAGGGTATTCTGCTCTCAAAAGCATAAACTCAAATACAAGGAAACACTGAGTGGTAAGAGTGCTTATCATTTAAGAACTGAAGTGTACCACCCTATAGTGTTATAATGGTTTATGATCTTAATGATGATGAAGAACAAACGTTCGCGTATTTACTACAAATAACAACAAAATGAAATTAAAACAGAATTTCCTACCAAGAACATAATTTCTTTTGTTATCATCCCACTTTGTGATACATTTTGTGTCTGTATTGTTGATTAATTTATTGCAGTGTACATTCAGATAAAAAAGATATATAAAATGTCTTTAATAACTGGTGCATTATTATAATTACATACAAGTGTTAACTTACCATAAACTCAATGTAAATATATAAACAAATATAATTCATCAAAATTTAATGAAATACTTCAAATACTAAGGCAGTATTGTATACTGGCTTACATAATATATCCCATATAAACAGATACAAATTTCTTACATTTTAAGTACTGTATAAACTTCTCATATTTAAGTTTATAAGAATGACAGTTTGTATGTGTGATATACAAGAGCTTATATTAACAACTTTTACAGTATATTAGGAGATTTTCTTTCCTTATATCTAGATTAACATGTGAAAATTAGCAATTTGAAGAAATTACGCACAAAAATGCCCAACCAGGTACTTTCCAAAAAAGAACAAAAATATCGCTGCATTCTGGCCTACAATATTGGATGTTTTTGTAGTGCTTTTAATTGTGTACCTAAAAACATTTTGTATCCTTTCAGGTGTCTGTGACATACAATGGAAAGGAGCGATCGAAAATAATTAAGGACAGAGTTCAACAGTCAATTTGTAAAGCAATTCTAAACAATAAGAGTGAACAAACTATCATAAAACATTTAGTGAAAGACGAAAAATATAAAAATGCTTTGATACAAGCACTTAGAGAAGACACTGACATTTGAAGTTATGAATAAATCATGCAATTTCATTAAACGCAATCCATTGCATTAAACATGTTTCTGTCCCCATACTCAACTTTGACCATCGCAATTGTGGGGCCCTGTGTATGTGACATAATTCTGGTGTGAAACGAATAATATAAAATGTGTGTAATGGTTTTCACAATCAATTAGGAATTAATGTGAATCGCATATCTAGTTGACAGTGACGTTTGTAAACTGTATGTCTTAATTTCCTCGCCTCCACTTTGCGTTTAGGTTTCGAAAAATTTCGAAAAACACTTGCGTTTAGGTTTAGAAAAATGTGGAAAAAGGGACATATGCCATTCTATGGTGACAAGCCTTTTTTTGTAATTTAAATTTTACCTGAAAACAGGGTAAAAAAACATTCTAACCATTTGCAGATCTAAATTTCCATGTGATGAATATTGAAAGTTTTGAAAATCATTTGTTGTAAAATTCACTTGCGAGATACCTTGTATTAATGATGCAAGTTCGTAAAACGTAAATTAATTTGTTTTGCTAACCTGATAATTGTATACGCTATTTTTGTGAAAATATTTTAAAATGTTGATTGGACCAATTTGGGTTAGATTTTTTGTAATTTTATCAAACCTATGCCATATCAATTAATTGATGATGTTTATTAATGGAATGGTAATATATACACATGGAATATGTATTTTAGTGATATGATTGCTATTAAACCTTTTATAATACGTTAGACAAGTACTGTTACTCATGTTGTCATGTTATTAATGACATAATTGTATAACTTCAATTGAAGCATGAAGTTCACACACTTCTTTGGATTCACTTAAATATTATAAATAATTATGTTATTTATGATAATGTTACCTCAATACCTGATACCGTTTATAACCGACATTTTATAGAGAATGCCATACAAATTAAATAACTCATACAGGTATAAAAAATAATGCTCACTATGTACAAACTGCAATGCTTTCATTTTTTATTTTATAGCTATAGCAATGAGCTAGAGTTGTGTCCCCTGATCAGCACGGACGTGTTTTTGTGACTCGTGCATTTTTTTACAAATTTGTGAATATGGGAATAAATAGTGTTCTTTGGGGAGCGCGTATTGGCTGTTTTAGTCAGCCGAAGAAGTCAGTTTATCGGATTAAAACGCTTGTGATTCCTAAAGGTGTTAAATGTAGGTTTTTAACCAGTTTTCGCCTTGCCACGTGCATTGTCGCCATTATTCTCACATGTGGCGACGTAGAATCCAACCCGGGTCCCACAAAGGAAGTCGGAACTAGACGCAAAACGCAGCATTCCGGCCAAGATGACGCTCTAGGGCCGATAGACAGGTCAATACCTAACCGTCCCGTGACTCGAGCGCAGGCACCGTCCGGGGATACTCCGGTAATTGACTCTTGGTCCCCGAACAACAACCGAACAACGTTTGACCCTAAACAAAGGCGAATATCAACATATGCGACTCCGATAACCTCTCACCCTAATTCCCAAGAACGGATACAAGAACCCAACACGATCGCAAGAGACGAAAACAGGTCAGTCAATAATATCGAAATCCTAGAAATGCTTTCGGCAATAAGGAACGATATGAATAAACAACATCATAAAGTCTCAACTGATTTTACAAACATTGATTCAAAAATGGATAAAATCATGTCGACGATCAGTGACCTTAAATCTGATAACGAACGCCTTGAACAGGATAACATTGATTTAAAACAACAAGTTACTGACATGCAACAAAAACTGGATATTACAGAAAACCAATCACGACGCAATAATCTTAAATTTCATGGTATACCAGGAACTGTCAACGAACAATGGGACACTACAGAACAGAAACTGAGGGAATTTATGAAAAACACGCTAGGACTCGAGCATGCAGAAAATATAGACATCGATAGAGCACACAGAGTGAAATCTCGCAATAAAACAGAATGCACGATTATAGCTCGCTTTACCAGATTCAAGGACTGTCAATCTATCTTCAATAAAGCGAAAACTACCCTGAACTCAAAACTCATTTTTTTGTGCAACAAGATTTTTCTGATCGAGTGAAGCGTCACAGGCATAAGTAAGGCGAACGGATGATCACTGAGCGAAAAAATGGCAACTACGCATCCATAAGATTCGACAAACTGTACATAATGATATTTACAAATTTAATGACACTACACAATGTGTTGAACGCATCGCTTCACGCAGGAGTTTTCAACCACGTGCACATCAAGCACGTGGGTACAACGATAACAATAGCATCACGGACGAAAGACGATTCGCTGACTACCGAAGCGAAATACCACATGGACCACCCGTCACCGATGACAACCCTTCTCAATTGGTCACCGAGGATTACCAAAGTTTCTCCGATCATCGTTCGGACACCTCCGAGGATGACGACACACCGAGCAAATCACTCATTGCATAGGAAGTGGGCCAAGGCCAACATATAAACGCTTGTGAACACCGCAGCATATTCACGTGGAACATTGCCGGTCTAAACAAACATCAAGACAATAGCGAATTAAGATCATATTTACAAACGTTTGACATAATAAACTTGTGTGAAACATGGGGCAACATTCAAGGTGAATTTAATAATTTTTTAGATGGATTTACTTGTTATGATTATGTCAGAAAACGTAAACCAAATGCTTTACGGAATAGTGGTGGTATTAGTGTCTTTATACATAATAAGTTAGAATCACTTAATATTATAAAAAGGGTATATTGCGATTTTGTTGATTGTGTTGTAATTCACTTTTGTTTCTCAAAATGTTATGAGATGAGCGATGTTATTATGTACTTTACCTATGTATCTCCCGAGGGGTCGACGATTTACAACAATACCGAGTATTCCGATTATTCTAACGGTATTACCAAAATTTATGATGACCTAGAAAAAATTAGGTTTGATTATCCCGACACATCTCTGTTTCTGTCTGGTGATTTCAATAGCAGAACGAAAGATTATCTCGATTTTATACCATGTGATAATTTAAAATACATCTACGGTGAAATCGATTATAACGGTAGCACATACGAAATACCCAGGCAAAATAAAGATACTATTGGAAATAGCTTTGGCCGCTCTCTAGTAAATCTTTGTTGCATTTTTGATATCCATATTCTTAATGGCCGATTCGAATCCGATAAAAATGGCGAATTCACTTGTTTCTCAAATGACGGATCAAGCGTAGTCGACTACATGATAGCGTCACCAGAACTTTTTAATACACATTTGAAAGATTTTAGAGTATTAGATAGAGATGATTCCGATCATTTCCCGATATCATGTACCTTTGAATTGAAATCCGTTGTACCCGCAACAACGCCCCAAACGCATCATACGTCAAGTACCACGAACCCGTTACCCCGATNTTCTACTAGTTCAACAACTACTACTACTACATAATACACAGTTCGTGACACGACATGTTATTGAAAACAGTTCTTATACCTTGGAGTCAATACACTCAAACAAAAATAATACGCAGTCACTGAATGAGTCCGTGCTGCGTTAACTGCTTTAAGTAGGAACAGTTGCCCACACGACAACATCGAACACAACAAAGTAAACGAATCAGTTTGATGGTGTTACATGCGTGCTTAAAGGTCGAGTACCCATACGTCATGGTTTATCCACTAAATTAATAACACAAAACTGTTATTAGGTACGTTGTACAAAATGCACTGTGAATGTAGCTTTCAGTACATTCGCAATACATATGTGAACTCATTTAGGACGCAAACTACATTTTGAAACTTCTTACCGTTCTGATTCACGACTAATAAGCTCAAAGGCTACCTCCCTGCTTCTTTAATTCCTTATGACTTCAAACTCCACATTTCCCAACGTTCTTCGCATGTGTAATTCATTTCATGAGTTGACGTCAGAAACGTCGGAATGATTAAGTCCGTTCTCTAAAGCTTCATAACGTCATTCTATAATGAGTTGAGGCCAAATAACATATTATACCAAATCGATATTACTATATGTTTTGTTTAATCTGAACTGTATTAATACATGTAAACGTTATAAGTGAACTCTATCAGTTTATATTTACGCTATATGTAGCTTCGAAATAGTGTTGCATGAATGCAATGTTTTATGTTAACAAACATTGTACACACCCCGATTAGATTGTAAAAAAATGGATGTTGACGTCAATTATTGCATGCATACTACACAAGACGAAAACGGAAACGCACATTGCGTGTCTCAGATTAGTTGTATCCATATGAGATATCCAACAGTCTACATAGCGTATAATGGGTCCAAACAATCTTCATAATTCACTCGAAAATATCTATCCAAATCGGGATAGATCGGGACAATATTAGGTCGAGATGATATAATTTATAAAATTCAACATCTATTTGATGCATTTCCCGACATGCATTCTGTTTTAGTATAATAAAAAGCCATTGCTTACGAGCATATACAGCGTGGGTGTATATTCCTGTGACTCGAACGATGTCTTGTCCGATAGGAATATTCAAGGATCATTCCATAGACTGGAAACAGTGCAAAACCATAACGCACGTGCATTTGATACATAGTCAGCTTTCTTTGGACTACACGCTTTAGTACTGTATGGCTCACTTAATATATAATTATGACCGCATACGTAGATTAATATACGGATGAACTGATTAGCTTTTTTAATGACATAAAATATGGCTTTCGTTAATTGAAGCAGTACTTGTACATTATGTGTTTGTTAACGAAAAATATAAGTTGACGGCCATAACATTGTTGAGTTTGTTAAAGGTGATATGTAATCGATGTTGTAATAATCTCGATGTCCAACTCTTTACAGCTTTATCATTTAGTACATGCACATGGTATGTATATCGCCAGCTTCATTGTGTTTGTATGGTTTCGGAAGTCATAGTTATATGAGAATAGTCGTTAATTTTATAACGGATAATGTGCTACTGAAGTAGATGCTTAGTTACGATGACACGTTGTATTATTATGAGCTATATATCCACACAACCTGTTATATTCTAAACATATTACCACAAGGTCTCTTCTTTTTTTTGTCTTTTCGACAAAAGCACATAACTATCCTTAAGGCCGGTTGATTCTTTATAAATATTACCAGGATTATATATATATATATATATTTCTATATATGCACACTATCTCAACTAGATTATTTTGTAGGAAATATAATTGGTATCTACAGAGGATGCTTCTGTTGTCCTTTTTTATCTGCATTTATCAAACAATGTTTGACATTTGCTTATATATTATTCAATCAAATGCAACTGATCGTGACCAGAATATTTGGCGGAGGGTTAATGTACACGAAATATATATGATTCAATGAACGACGCACTTGTTGCATGCAGACAATTAATTTATCAAACACAGTGCCATGGCTTTCACGAACGTTCTTTCCAAGGAGTTTTAATTAAGGTTACTTCTTAGCCATTCGTCGGATAGAGCATACTTTAGATGTGTTCGTTGCAAACGTATTTACAATTCTTTTACAACCGTTTTATCAATGCTTTTCGATTTTGATGACACACGTTCAAACAGCAGCGATATTAAGCTATTATTGTCTGAATACGAAACCACAAATAAAATATAATATTTGTAATCGTACTTTCATAATATGCGCATTAAAACAAATGTATGTGGAAAAAAATGCATTGTTATGACGATTAACGTGTCTGAAATAAGTTACAGATAACAATTTTTTACAAATTTGACTTTTAATTTGTGTAAACATACCTTTAAGAAACATGCATATTTCGTTACATATATTCTAGACAGACGCTCGTGGAATTTAACGACACAATATGGACTTAACTTTAATTAAAACTAAAACAGTGTATATTATCTCTGAGCTCGTATCTTCGTTAGATGACCTTTGTAATACAAGATTACACATATCCCAATTATTTTATGTTGATTAAAAACTTGATCCAAAATATTTTAACGCTTAACGCTGTCCTTAAGTTTAGTGAGAGTAAATTATTGCCATTAATTCAAAAGATTTATATCATTCTCTGCGCGTATTAGATTTGATATTTTTTCGGATTGAAGTTAAGATATAATCTCGAACGAAATAAACCTCTCGCGATTGTTTTCTGTGTTTAATTTTAGTCGTTTGTCATTCTTTTGCATATGTTTTTCCGTTAGAACCGTTTGATGGATAAATGACTACTGAGCCGTGCCATAATTATTTTGTTATTTAATCTTGTCAATGGGTGATGTTTTAATGTGTTCAAGTGGATACAAAAAGCTTAAACAATTGTTTTTTGTCACTACCCATGTAGTCCTTTAGGCAGGTAAAACCGTTAAATAAAATGTTTCACAACCGATGTAGATCTAGCCCAATGCTATAAAGATTGAAAGTGTAGCACTGTTGAGAGAGATATAATACAACTATTAAGTATAGCCAATATTTCAATCATATTCATTATGTAATTAAATACCTTTTTTAAAGACATACCCCTACATGCGAATGATTTTCTAAAGACATACTAGAAAAATATTAGTGCTATTACAGAAGCTGCAAGAAAATGATAATTAAAATAGTATTGCTCGTTCAATCAAAAATTGGACACAAACATGCTTTGTAAAATTAATATAAATTTTTATTCAATATAGTAATATGTTCACTTTATTTATTGACGTTTATTCTAAACAACTCTTCACATGATATGCTTGGATTTTTTTTCATTTCTATACTGATTTCAAAAGCTGTAAAGGCGAACATATGTTTTAGTATGTTCTCATTGTGCATAAGGTATAATTCGATTTTTATATAAGCATAAGAAGAACAAATAACAAGTATATGTAATCAGTAAAATTACGCTGTGTCTAAAACGTACATTTGTCGACATCATCTATGGTATTGTTTCTGCACCTGACATATTTCCTACCAAACAACGAATGAAAACACATTAGTTTATTTTAACGCAACACATACAAGCCATGGTGGTGATCATGAGATATGTATACATGATTAATGAGAATTGTCAAAAAGGCCATTTTGATGCTTCATATCTTTCTTTGCACTCAATCGCATTTGCAAGAGATTTTTGATCGCACGTGATAATAGTGAGAAATGCAATGCTCTAAAAATGTCATATACCATTGGCACAACAGTGTTGGAAATGATTTTTGGTTATATTTTGTCACATTTTTTTTATTCCGTTTGATAATCGACTTGAATTTGGTTGCAAAATGGTAGGTTTGTCATAACATTTAACAAGTAAATCACAGACGATATTAAATGACTGTACCATAACAGTGACTCTAGATTTAATTGGATGTAGTATGTGTTTTCGTGTGTTTGGGACTAATTAACAATATAAAGGCAATTCAGAGTTTTTCTCGGGTAGCAATGCAAGTATATCCTCGAAAGAGACACATTTCTAAGTGTATAATATATCGTTTCTTTCCGAAGTACACATTTGTGAATTCATGTTAAATTTAGCAACATAACTCTTTATAAATATACTTGCATAATGAACGAATGTATGTCTTTAACAATAACCGGTTATTTTGAAAAGCACTGGTTATTGTTCCTTGACATATTGATTACTTTGATGATAAGAAGGATCCCGCTATTGCTTGATTAAATATATTTCGAAACAGCTCAGTGAAATTAATGAAAAATGTGCAAATGCTATAATAAACGAGGAGTTTTCTCTTGAAATGGTGATTGACAAAAATTGTTGGACAAATGAATATCAACCTTCCCAATACAATTGAACTATTCAATTCCTTTCCAATGCCATTCGTCAAAGTGTATTTTTCATTTTTTATAACAGACACAACAGAATGTTTAACCAAACACCGAAGTTAAAAGGTTTTTATTTTATTAAAGCAAGTGTGTTTTATCTGAAAAACGATTAACCACTAAAATAATGATATTTAGAACAGGTTTAACAGGAGTATTTGTTTCATCTATTTAAGAGACATATGAATATAGTTCGTGCATAGCTCGGTCCAGAATTGATTTTGGTTTATTTTGCACACATGCTATCTCATTCTCGAAATATTGCTTAACATGAACAATGGAACTTTGTAAATGTATTGTTATTCATGTTATACTCTTATCTGAACAATGACTCGGGTTACATTCTGTGCCAAATACGGAGTGAATGAAGCCGACGTAAACGAAATTGATCATTGCCGTCACCGCCATTTTATGTTCCATTCATGTAACGGATAACAATACATCAAACAGAAACGAGATTAGTCTTTTCCTTTTTGTCATTAACTTATCGGAATTAAAGCTCCATGTAAATTGGTTGATACTGTTATCCACTGATACCGGAATAATGATCTTCTCAAACCAATTAATATATATATATATATTATATATATAACAAACGGTGATATGTAAGTTGGCACACAAACCAACGAATGATATATGAACACCATAATTATTGACTTTTTCTTCTTTCTACAGTCTGTATTAAGCTGTATCATGATTTATTATTTCTGGATACCATTTAATCTAATAGTTTGGAAACACAATTCGTTATTGTGGCTAGCAGAGAATAACCATTTTTGTAATATATGAGCTTTCGTGTTTTTGTTCATTTTTTTTTAATTTCATGTACACAAAACAATATAATATCATCCCTTGGTTGTCGAAATATACCATCGATTCACATGTACATTCAAAACGCCTAACGATAACAGCTGTCCTTAAATTTGTTTGTTATTTAACTAGCTCAGTACTAGTACGCCATCCCTTGTATTGTTATTCGAGAAAGATCAGGAACATATTCATACTATGTTTTATGTCAGTACAATAATAACATCTGTTATTATTGACACTCCTGGTGAATCATGTTACATCATGGGTGTTATGTAATGCAAATATATATTGAACACATTTAATAGGTTTACTTTTGCGAGTTCCTATATGTTGCAAATATTTAAAAAAAACGTGTCAGTAAATAATACATCATGATATAAATGGTATATTTACAACATGTGTGTGTAATACAATCACCATTCATTCCAATTCACCTCTGACTTGGATGAACAGACAAGGTATTAACATATATCGTTAACAAATCATCCTCAGTTTATCCGTTTGATAGCACAACCAGTATTCAGTTATAAGCTTTATTAATGAAACCAACAATTACCGATCTGTTTTTGATATTTATATATCAGTATCAAAAGCAAGAATTTGTATGATCTAGGTGCAAACTAATGAGATACCAGAGTCAACATACGAACTTTTTCTAATTTAATAAGATGTTATGTGCATCTAATATTGGTATTCATCATAATATTTTAATGAGATAAAGCTATGGTAAACATGTGACTTATTGATAAATTGGTCTTTGGATTAAACCAGTTTAAGCCACGTCGAGTATCTAAACCACCCATGAAAATAACTATATACTTGTATATGTCGATACAGATTACAAAGAATACATATCAACATGTTTACGTATTTTGTAGAACAAACTTAAAAACCCTGTCTTTTCTATTATTAGAGTATGTTTTAACCAATACTTTAATTATACTATTTTATCCTAATTTATGATTTGTATCGACATAAAATAATTACTTCAACGTATTATTCTATCAACAATATCTGGTTGGAGTTATATTTGCTGATCTTTTATATAATTTACTTTGTAAACGTTGTTTTCTGCATATGTGTGGGCTATATTAGGCCTTTTTTATATGCGGGTATTATATGCTTTTATTTGTTGATTCTTAATGGTCGCATATTCAACAGTTGCTTGTTTATTGAATACTTGTAAACATGTTTGCTCATTACAGATTATCTCCGAAAATTCATACATACATTCATTTGTATACTGTTTTGATTATTCAATAATGAATAAAGGAAGAAAAACTAAAAACGAACATAAGAAGCCGACATGAAGCCCTTACAAGTTGGTCCATATGTCATTCCAAAAGCGCTGCAATTAAATTAGATGCATGATCCAGGGCATGGTATTTATTAAGACGGAAAGTGACTATAGCAGCTTATACGGTGTGTATGCACTCCAAAAGAACCTACTAGTCAAAAGTCCGGGAAACTCTCTGTTTGGAACATTTGGAAACTCAAAAATGAGCTAAGTAAGTTAATAGATTGATACTATAATTTAAATGGATGAATCGTTACGTGCACTTTGCGAATGTAAACAGCAGGTGAGAATATCAGCGTGGCAGCTTATTTTGTAATCTACAAGCACGTATTCGTGCCTTATCCGGGAAAACTCCTATGTGGAATCTTTGGATTTTTAAACATGGGCACTCTGCGTTCAAAAACTAAAACACCGCTAAATTGGATATATGATCACGTGCAAGTGATGAATTAAGGCGGCACGTGACTATGCAAGCATGATAATTGTTTTTGTATTCTACAAAATGTGTTGTTTGCAAGGCCCGAAACATTTACCTTTCGGATATGTGGTTACTCAAACATAGTCCATCTGCGGTACAATGCAAATAAAAGCGCTTCAAGTGCGTTACATGCATGTTAAATTACACGGGATCAATTGAGACGAAACATGATAATATCGGCTTAGTTGGTGCATGTGTACGCTGAAAGAGCCTAATACTAGATAGTTCGGGAAAACACTCGTTTAGGACTTCTCAACACTCAAGGAGACACTCAAACATGGACACTTTAAAAACAATTTAAAACAAATGATTAAAGAGTTAAGACAAGCACAGAGTGGGCATAATCAATGTAAATCATAAGTAACTAATTTCAAAATTATGTTGTCGGCGATTTTTTCTAACATGTATACAATTTATTTTCGTTCGTTACGTTCTTTCCAAGGAGTTTTAATTAAGGTTACTTCTTAGCTATGTGTCGGATAGAGCATACTTTAGATGTGTTCGTTGCGCAACAGTTTTATCAGTGCTTTTTGATTTTGATGACACAAGTTTAAACATCAGCGATACTATTATCGCCTGAATACAAAACCACAAATATAATAAATATAATATTTGTTATCGTAATTTCATAATATGCGAATTAAAACAAATGTATGAGGAAAACAATTGCATTGTTATGACGATTAACATGTCTGAAATATGTTACAGATAACAATATTTTACAAATTAGACTTTTAATTTTTGTAAATATACCTTTAAGAAACATGCATATTTCATTACATATATTCTAGACAGACGCTCGTGGAAGTTAACGACACAATATGGACTTAACTTTAATTAAAAATAAAACAGTGTTTATTATCTCTGAGCTCGTATCTCCACTAGATGACCTTTGAAATACAAGATTACACGTATCCCAATCATTTTATGTTGTTTAAACGCTTGTCCGAATACTTGTTAACGCTTAACGCTGTCCTTAAGTTTAGTGCGAGTAAATTAAAAAAATTATATTATTCGCCGCGCGTATTAGATTTTGTTCGGATTGAAGTTAAGATATATTCTTTGTGCAACAAAATAAACCGCTCGCAATTGTTTTTCGTGTTTAATTGCTGTCGTTTGTCGTTCAAATGCATATTTTCTCCGTTTTGCCCAGTTCAACATTTAATTTGACATATAGAATCCCAGACATGTGTTCCTGTGAAAAATTATTCTAAAACAGGCGGACAATGGTTATTACATTATTGCGTGAAAACACACATGCACACATGTTTTGTATCTCTTTACAAAGGGAATGGTTTGCGGCATTACCCCAAAAACAAAGAAATATACTATATATATATATATATATAT